>JANHGN010004284.1:0-16050 GCA_024605025.1 Megaceryle maxima | reverse complement strand
TCATTAATGCTATGCAATCTAAATATTCTCATTTAAAACAGGGAATATATAGCAAGTATAAATTTCTGGAGAGCCAAGGCTGAAGGATAAGACAATAAATTTATTCTTGTGTCTGAAAGAAGGTGAAATTAAAGCACTGTCTGGGTGATATATAAATATTTTACTATTTTATTTTGTTTATGCTCTGTCAGCTAAGAATTCAAGACATAAATATCTCATCTCTTTTTATATCACAGTTTTATGCTTTCTGTAAATCTTCCTTTCTTCAGACAAAGAATCCATTGATCAGGCCATCTAACTTGCTCATTTCCACCAAACCAAGAACACACGTGATGTTAGAGCAATTTAGTTGTGAAATGAAGCCTGTAACATTGCAAATATTTCAGTTGTCATTAGATAACTTTAACTTATAAAGGCAGTATCAGTTTCTGATACATCTCTAGACTTTTAAAAAGTTATTTACATTTAATATCTTCTGTTTAGATAGTACTAAGAGACACTATTGTATTTTACATATTTTTTCAGTCAAGATTTCAGGCTTTGATTAACAATGTATAAGTTGAAATAGTTGAGTAATTATGCACTTGCACAAGTTTTATGATGTTTCTTTAACTGGAAATTGAAATTAAAATAATATTTTAGAATTATTCTGTGTGAAGAACATTGTAGAATAATGTTGTAACTACCACATTCCAACTGATGTGAAGTCTGTTCAAAACAATATCACTGTCTGAAAGTTGCCAGTAAGTACTTCAAGATCTTCTTGTGTCTTGGAAATTGGATGTGAAGAAATCATATTAACATCGAAATTTCTCAAACCTTTGGCTGATAATTGATAAAAGATTCAAGTTCTGAGTTTAGGTCCCAGGTATTTCAAATGTGTTTCAGGATCCTCTTTGACATGGAGAATACTACCAGTCTGAAAGAGCAATTCTTATCATGCAATCTGTGGGGCATACCTGATCAGTAAGGATAAATTTGTGCTCCTCTTTTCTGGAACATTGAAAATGTGGTCATTTATCACATGGAGATAAATAGAATAATGACAAACCCTTGAAAAATCTTCTAAATGCACAGATTGTTTTTCTAAAACACACTGAAGTCTACTACCTGTGTGGACTTGAGATTACTATTCTGGATTTAAAACTTTCATCAGTACTGATACATCAGTATAAGAAGGAGATCATCTATACTTAACAAATCTGTAGCACATTTGTAGGATTTGGCCTGCTCTACCTCATGTCTTTACTACAGAATTCTTGTGTTCAGTTTAGCTATTAAGACAGTTCATGGAACATTCCAAATAGTCTCTTTTTCTTCATCTGCCTCAAACTGAGACCTAAGACAATTAACTGACAGATAGGGGCAATTCTATGTCAGTTAGCATTAATACTTAGTACTGATCTTGCATACATTTTGTATATAGGTGTAAATAATTGCATACATACCTATATACTTAAAGTAGTCTAACATGTCACCACCTGAAATGGAAGAACTCTGACAGTGATTTCACCTGCATCTGAGCATCATGAAGTCTTTAATATATTCTTCCCCAGCATCATACTATTAGGTATGGAGCTATTATTGCCCTTGTCTATAAATAGGATATTGAGAAATTATGACTGTGAAAGTATGTCATGAAGGTCTCTCAAGAAATATTCAGCATAGAATTGAGTCTGGATTAGCTACATCAGTTTAACAGTATAAACGCAATCACCTATACATCTTTTTTTTGTACGGTATGGCTAGAGAAGTATGAGTGTCTATCACTGTCTCTTTCTCCCAGGATTTCTCTGAGCAAATCATTCCATATGCTAAACACTCTTCAGAAATGAGCCCTTGGAAGCATTTGCAATGGAAATTAACATCTCTGTGTGGTCTTAAACCACAATACATTATCTTGCAGGTATAGAAGTTAAATCCAAATGAGCCTTTACTGTACTGGACAGGATATACTTATGCGAGTTTACAACTGCATAAGGAAATGCATTTTCCACTATACTACTTATATATATTTTTAACTTGCTTTTTGGAAAGGTAACATTGCATATGTGCATTTATTTGTCTCTTTTATATGAGATTTTTTGTGGGTGTTATTTAAAATTCAGTATGGATTTTAAATCAATTTAAAATGTTTCTTTTATAAACACTTAATTACTGAATAAACTTTCCATACACAAAGAAAACTGAGATTTTTTTCAGGAAAACATAGCTTTTATTAGACTGAAAAATATACTAGTGAAAGAGCTTACATTAACTTTTTATATATATATATATATGAGGGCTCTTTAGATCATGCTATCATGTAGCCTAGAAGAGTAAGTCTGTGATGGAGTTACATTATATTTAATTACAATTTTGTGGGGTTTGTCACCTCTGTGGGAGATGTGTTGTTTGGTGGGTAAGATTTTCTTCTTTCTTCACACCATATGTGCTTCCACAGTACTCTAGTAACTTAATTAAGAAATTACCATCAGAGCAGCAGTGTCTATTAAGCATTTATTTGAATACATGAAGAGTGTCTGACCTATTGTTTCTTCTGTATCCTACTGTTGTTACTGTGAGATGAGCACCACTTATAGAAATCATAGGGAGAGCACAAATAGAGGCAATAGATATGGGATATTTTATCAGAATACAAGCCTTGTACTATTCATTCTTACTCATTAATGGAAGATGATATTTGGCTTTGAGTAAAATGTCATTATTTTTTCCTAGACACGTATTTCTTGTCTATTCAATATAACACTAACATTTTAATTGGATGAGGAAAAAAAACATGCTTCACTATGAATAAACAGATTTTTAAATTGTATTTTTTGACATGACTGACATTTGACATCCTGGTATCAAATATTTATAGAGTAATATATCTTATTTCTGCAACAGTCAAATTAATGAAGCCTGATTTCATATAGATGTGTGTCTTATGTCTCCTTTCTTTCTTTCCAGTGCTCCACTTCCAAAACTCTCCCATATCACTTTCCATTTTGGCTGGACAATTGTAATGATGTCCTCCCAGTGACAGAAAGCACTGACTGCTGACCTCCTGCACGTATCAGGCGTTGCATCTCATACTGGATACTCTCCTTCAAGGAAAATAATAATTTAAAACACTGATCATAGAATGCATCTAATGTTCTGGTCTTTGAGATCTCCACCTCTCTTCCAAGTTCATGCACCTAGGGTGGGATGGCAGACACAGTTGCAGAGCAAAATTATATGCACTTTAAAAAGCAGGCTAGGATGTTAAAAAAAACCTCACATGGAATGAACTTTATCTTCTGAAGTGAAAATGTTACCTATTTTTAAAAAATAGTGCCTTGTTAATAATTGTGGTGTATGACCTTCATTGGCTGTCAGGTGTCCTCTGAAGCCATTCTGTCTCCGAAGCTGGACCGTGGAGAGAAAATATGACAAAAAGCTCACGTGTTGAGAAAAGGAGAGGGGAATCATTTACTAGCTACTGTTACGGTCAAAAGAGACTTGACTTAGGGAAGATTATTTTAATGTATTGCTAATCAATAGGAGAGAAGGATAATGAAAAACAAAATAAATCTATAAACACTTTCTCCCCACCCATCTCTTCTTCCTGACCTTAACTTCACTCCCAACTTCTTCAATAGGAAGTCAGGGCATAAAGTCAGTTCATGATGCTTCATCATTACTGCTCCTTCCTCTTCATTCTCTTTGCCTGCTCTAGCATGGTGTCCCACACACAGGACACAGTCCTTCATGATCTTCTCCAACATCGGTCCTTCCTGTGGACTGCAGTTCTTCAAGAACTGCTTCAGCATGGGTTCTTTCCATGTCATGTATTCCTTCAAGAAGATACTGCTCCATCATGGGTCCCCCACGGGGTCACAAGTCCTGCCAGCAAAGCTGCTTCAGCATTGGATTGTCTTCACCGGGCTGCAGTTCCTACCGAGGAGTCTGCTCCAGTGTGGGCTTCCCATGGTGCCAGAGCTTCCTTCAAGACACATTTGCCTACCCTAGAATGGGGTTCTTCATGGGCTGCAGGTGGATATCTGCTCCACTGTTAACCTTATTGCTGTCTGCAGCGCTGTTTCACATATTCTCACTCCCCAATCACAGATCCTGTTGTGCAACAATTTGTACCTCTTCTTAAATATAATCTTGCAGAAGTGCTACCAATGTCATTAATGATCTCAGCTTTGGCCAGTGCTCCTTGGAGCCAGCTGGAAGTGGCTCTGTCCAACATGTGAACAGCTGCTATCATCTTCTCACAGGAGCCACTTGTGCAGCTCCTCTGCGACCAAAACCTTGCCATGTAAACCCAATGCAATAATATTTCAGAACCATTTCTAACAGTAATAATTCTGAAATATGTTTAATGGAAAAAAAGTTTGTTTGACACCCTTCTTTTAACTATCTGAAATCTTGACTGAGATGGTCTTGATACCAACAGCTTCCATTATATTGATATTTCTACTGTTCCTCTGAAGAAGTAACTGTTTACTCTTTTGAATGAATTGACATTTATGTAACATTAACAATTTTATAAAGAACAATTAAAGTTTATTATAATTGAATATATAGGCTGCTCATTTCTAGGTTTGATGATCTTCTTAATATGCATGCACACATATGCTCCTACTTAGCACTGCCTTTTAGAAGCAGAGGAGCAATAAGTGAAGTGCCTATTTTGCTAAACAAAAGGAGAATATAGGAGAAAATGACATTTTTTTCATTTCATAGCAAACAATAAACTAAAATAAAACAACTGCAAAGTCATCAGCTGTAATTTTCAGCTCTTCGGGATGTTACTAGTTGCCAGATTTTTGAAAGACTTCACTGCAGTAGTTGTTGGGCTTTTTTCTAAGTTTGGCCATAAGTATTGCAGTGGGAGTGATAATATGCTGAGCTCTATTGAAAATCTTGTTGGTGCAGAACAATTGAATAAAAAAGTTTGGCCCTGAGCCCTGCAGAATAATAATTCCACATCACCAAGCTCATACTTATAGTTTATAGCACCTGGATGTTCTCTGGTTAAAAAAAAAAAAAAAAAAGACTATTGTTCATGGATATAAGCAAACATTTTATCATATCAATCATCTTAGATATACCCTGGGGGGGGGGGGTGGAAATCCCTAATGCCAACGTTTTTATAATAACCAGATGTTGATATAAACTATTACAATGTTGTCAAGTGCAAATTCTGTGATTTCTGGTTAAAGTGTAGGGGTTTTGCTATATTCTCGTACTTGGTTTTGTGGGTTTTGGTTTGGTTACAGAAAGAAAAAAATAAGCCAAAGTGCAGGTAAGACACCAAGCTATCTAAATGAAGTTAGGAATTGTGTTAAAAATAAGAAAGGTTGGTTAAGTAATTGTATTATATTTTAGAAATATTATAAATTTTCCAACTTTCCTGTGTCTGATTTTTCATAGAATTAAAGATAGATCATTTAATGCTTGGGCTTTCCACAATGAAAATGTTCCTTAACATTTGTTCCCTAAGTAAATATTCTTCTCATGCTGTCTTCCTAATCATCAACCAATTATTTTTCTTTAATCTGTGTTTAATCAGTGCCTTCACACATTGAATATGAATGTGGTTCTGATCTCCTTCCTTTTTACATCCTCCCCCTTAATATCAAAGAATAGGCAAGGACAACGTGGATAATAAAGAAACAGAATAGTTTCCATTTAGGATAGTGGAGGTATGACTTAGGAAGGATATGGAAGAGATCGAAAAATCTTGTCTAGCTTAATGAAAATGACTAGGAAACAGCTACTTCACTCTTTTTCTCATAATAAAAGACTCAGACATGTAGTGAAGTTAGATTACAGGTTCAGAGCAAACAGAAGGGATTTTTGTTTAATTAAATGTGAAACTCATTGCCATAGGATCCTATGGATGCCAGGAGTTTGGGTTTTTTCCTTTTTTCTTTTTTTTTCTTTCATGTTCTGTGTTACTTTGAAAAGATAGTGAGCAGGTCAAGTGGAATAGAGAAAGTTAGGTTGTACTTTCCTCAACTGTGTATGATCGAAGAGGGGGGAGGGGGAGAGGAGCATGTATATGTACAGGGGGGTGACAGCCCTTCAAACATCCAAATAAAGCAAGAAAGTAGAGCTAATTACTTTCACATTAAAACAAGAGGTGTTGCTTTATGGAATAAACACTATCACAGAGAACAATAGAATGGATATCAGAAATCTTTGTTCATGTGAATAAATTGTATGTAAGTATAGCAAAGCATAACAAATTAGAAGTAGTGTAATACTTCATTATGATGATTAATACACAGCTTGTGGACTCATTTCAATTGAACAAAACATTGAAGATTTATGGGTCAGTGAATATTAAAGAGACTGAGTAGTTTCTGTTTAGGATAGAAAAGATATGTCTTAGAAGGATATGAGAAAGATCTAAAAATCTTGTCTAGATTAATGAAAATTATTAGGAAACAAGTAGTTCAGTCTTTTTCTCATAATAAAAGACAGAGACATCAACTGTTATCTTTTCAGTGGCAAAGATGGGATCTTGAAAGATAATTTTCTCTCTCTCTGAAGTGTTTATATTGGTGGCAGGGACAACTGGTTTTTATGTTGTTCATGCTATGGTCTCTACATGTTAATCATCACTACCTTCTATATGCACTTGGATGATGAAGGATAGGCCAAAATATGTACATGTTCAGGTTTTCCTGGACTGATTTAATTGTCAAAGTTTGACAAAAAAACCCCACATTTTTATTTCAATAAACTAATAATATCCAGACACGAGATAACACAAGGGGAACAAAACCAGCTCTACAAAATAGGGAGTTCAGCTACATATAAGCTAGGTTCAGGGATAATGAAATCAAAGCATTAGATTTGTTTTCAAACACAATGTCTCCAGAGCTTGAGAATCTCCTGGAGTTTTGCTTTGCTCACTCTTTATGAACCAGTTTGATATTTGGTCATTTAGAGCTTTTCTTAAACTTCTCAGCCTCATGAACAGTTTGAAGACCTTAGCAAGGTTAACCAGTCTGTCCATACCTGTGGTGATACATAACCCCCTGCCCTGTGAAACAGTATTCTGGGCTCCTACATTCTAGGCTACTTGGAATCCTCCCAGGCTCTCACTTATAGCTGTAACAAATGTGTCTGTTTTAGATGAGGATTATAGCCACTATATCGGCATACTTGTAGATGTATTATTTATTAAAATGTAGAAAAGTTTTATTAAAAAGAAATTAAATAGTCACCTATTTCCTAAAAAAAAAAACAACTTCCTTGTGCTTCCTTACTGATTGTCATATAGACATTGAAATATACAAAGTTGATTATTTATTCTTTAAATTCCATCTACCTGATGATTTACTGTTTAACATGACCATTGAAATTATTTATTAGTACCAAAACAAAATTGCAGAGAAATTTCATAACTGTGCTGTTTCGTTCAAGCTGAACAGAAAAAAAGCCAACAAAGCATTTTTGCTGTGATTACTTCAGACCCCCAAGCAGTACGCTGCTACATTTGTAAGTCTTCTGATACATCAGAATGACACTTCACAGAAGAAAATCTGTTATGTTGCCTTACAGACATTTCAATGCAGTCATTCTGTGGTAAAATAAGATTTGGGAAATATTATAACTAATGTTAGAAATTAACTCTCTGGGCTGTACTGTGTGATACTGATCTATCTGTCTCACAGTGAAAATCCTATATATCTTAATTTTCTCTTTGCCCAGAATAAGGTCTATGAAATGTGGCTGCTTTCATCTTGTGTTGCAAGAAGCCTGAAATGGAAAGGATGGGTGGAACATATGCACCATTCATTAAGAGCGATGTACACTTCTGAAGCATCAAGTAGTATGTATGATAATGTGAAAATAGTGCTTTCCCAGTCTATGTTTACCACTTTAGGCTGGTGACAGAATTGCAAAGATTTTTTAAATTCTTTTGATAGTTTATCCTGGTTTGACTCAGAACAGAACTAACTCTGTCCAGTGATTTTACTTTCCAGTTCAGTCTCTTCTAAGTCCCTGCACTTTCTGAAGTTATCAGCACATTCTCGCAGACAGTCTTCTTCCAGCAGTGACAATGCTCCATGTGTAGAGTTACTGCCAAGGGTTGGGGTAGGCAGAAAGCCTCTTGCTTAGACTTGGTCCTGTGCAGACCAAGGTCAGTGCTCTATCTTGTGCCCCATGTTGTGGGTGCAGAAAGTAAAAGTCTGCACCTGTGGGGAGGAGCATCCAGGACAGGTGACCCTGAACTGACCAACAAGGGATTCCATCCCATGTACGTCATATTCACTATAAAGCTAAGGGATCATCAGGGTCAAGTTCTCTTCCTCAAAAATCCATGTCCTTTTTATTTCTCCCTCGGTCATGCCTTTGTTTCAAAGAATGTGTTTTTCTTTTTTTCAGCGTTTTCAGAAAATATATCTTCTACTTTCCTTTCCCACTAGTTAGTTGATAAGGGTGACTACTAAAAGTTACAGCTGAGTATCTCACTACAGCTTAATTATTGTAGAAATCTCTCATGAGAACGAATGGCCTTTAGGGGAATCTTACATTCACTGCTCAGTAATCCTAATCAATCTAATTAAATTTTTGTAAAATAAGCACTTTTAAAGGACTTCCAGAGGTCCAGTAAATTTGGTTTATTGTTTAGTGTTACGATATTTATCTTTAATCTGAGAAAGCTTCTCATTGTTGCAATGAATTATGTATTAGATTTGAACAGAAAAGTACTTGCAAAGAACTATTGCAATAGCACAGTAGAGCATGCTTTCCTTTTGAGGACAGACTTGATGGTGTAATTTCCTGTCCCCTTGTAGTGGGTTGACCCTGGATGGATGCCAAGTGCCCACCAAGGCCACTCTGTCTCTTCCCTCCTCATCTGGACAGGGGACAGAAAATAGAACACAAGGCTCATGGGTCAAGATAAGAACAGGGAGAGATCACTGATCAGTTACCATCATGGGCAAAACAGACTCAGCTGGGGAAAAAAAAAATTAATTAGTACTAATCAAATCAGAGTAGAATAATGAGAAATAAGACTGTATCTTAAAAAAAACAACCTTCCCCCCAATCCTCCTTTCTTTCAGGGCTTAACTCCTAATTTTCGCTACCTCCTACCCTCCAGTGGTTCAGGGTGGATAGGGAAAAGGGTTGTGAAAAGTCCATCACACATTGCCTCTGTCACTCTTCCTCCTCACACTTCTCCCCTGCTCCAGCGTAGAGTCCTTCCTAACAGGAGAGTTTATGACACATGAATTTAAAAAAACAACAACAACAAAAAAAAAATCTGAAGCAAGAAAAGCTTTGCTTTGACTGGTTAAATGGTATTGAAATTCAGAAGAAAAAGGTACCAAATATAGGAAGGTAAAATTACAGGGGGTGAAAAAAAATTTATATGCAGAGATCTGCAAATAAATTCAATATGGCAAATGGAAGCATTATTCAGCTCCACGGGATACAGACATTAGGTTTGGGAAATTGGGAAATATGGATTCCAAAACATATATTTAAGCTACATCTTATCTCCTCCCTCCTGTCCCTCCATCTAGGTGCCTATTTCTCAGTTTTTTACAACATTAATGGTAGATGGGCTATGGAATGCAAATTTCCTCAGTTAAACTTAGAATCAAAAAGAAAACTTGGATTTTAGAACTAAACTTCCTGTAAGTTTGAGTCATATTCCCATTATTCCAATGAGGATTGATTTCTATTAAAATTCCAACCCATTTTAGTCTTTGTAATGAGCCTAAAATAGCTGCCAGCTTGCAGTGCTGGAATTAATGATAATTAAATGTAACACAAATGTATTTCCATATTTTGTATTGCTTAAATGATTTCATCTCAGATGTAGTATGATTCTTTTTAGAGATGACTACTTCTATTTAATCTCTTTTCCAATTTTAATTTGAATTTCATATTGTTCCTGACTGTTTAATGAATATTTTGGGAGATGGCCATAGTGTTGTTAATTATACTGGAGACCAAGTATAATGAATTCTTTTGGACCCAAAGTCAGCTAGTTAATCGATTTCTGATGAAACTGAAGATTAAACACAGATAGTTCACTTCTTCCTTCATTCATTTCAATTTTTCCCCCTTTGAATTCAATCAGATTACTTTGGGAAGTCATTGCTGGCAAATCAATTTGTGGACCCATTTGGGGTATTATCCAGATGTTAATAGATGGATGATCCACTCAGGCCAGTCACCCTCCTATAGATTCTGGGTTTTTTATTTTTAAAGAAAATCTTTTAGTTTTTTTCAGTAGATTTATTAGCATTATTTGCAATTCATATTTAAATTATTTTCAACTGCCTATTAACAATAAGTTCATTAATTAAGTACAGAACAAAAAGAGGTTCTCAGAAGAGTTCTCTGAATACCAGACAATTCACACAAAGAATAGGTTATAGCAATGTAGAAGACATTCCTCATATTAGCAATGCATTAACTCATGTAGCTAAATTTGATTTTAGGGAATGGTCTGAAAAGTCTTAAACGTAAAAGAGAAAAATACATTAGTATGCCCAGAAGTTCCTCTCACCTTTTTTTTTTTTTTTTTTTTCTTTCCTAGTGCTATAAATAATGGTATATTTTAATTTTTGACAGCAGGAAAGGACCCAAAGGCTGTAAGGAGATAATCGAAAAAGGGCAAGGAAGAAATTAAAAAGAACAGGAGGAGGACTTTTTTCTAGTCAATGAGAGAAATCTTGAACGTTTTTCATTTATTACTCTACAGATAGTAATAGATAGCTCTAGGTTTCATACTGCAGTGGCTCATGATCCAAGTATACTCTATTACTGTATTCAATATCCTTCTGCGAACAGACTTAGGACAGCTTTTAATGCTCTTTTGTCATGGGTGAGTAAGAGAAGAGCAGAATTGTGACAGGTAATTCATTATCTGTGTTTTCTGTGGAAGTACAGCCAACAATACAACATTTAACAATGGTTACTTATATTCATCAATCCCTTTTGAACAAAATGTGTAAACATATAATTCAATCTCCCCAACACTGGAGCACTTTATATGTTAAATTTATATTAAATACATTACTAAATAAAAGCCTAGGTATTAAATAAGAAACATTTTCTGTTTCTTCGCTAAAGCTGAGATGTACATGGTCTTTGTCAGCTTTTGTACTGTTTAACACTCAGTGAATTTGTCAATCTGTAGAAAGAAAGACTTCATTTTAATAATTTTTTTTTACGTTTCTTACATCATATTTTTGGCAATATTTTGACATGTTTATAGCTGTAAGTGGTTAACTTGAAATTTTATTCCCACAACCATTACTTTTACATTTAAAATTAAATAAGCAAACTGTTTATAGGTTATCATAATATTGCCTTTTTAAGTTCAGCCTTTTTTAGGGGAAATGTGGGTAAGTATTAAACAGTCATTAAAATGTAAAAAATAAATAACTTTGCATCTAAAGTTTACATTATAGAACTTCAGAGATCTAGGTAAGAAATATATTTAGTCTCAAAGTTATAACATGAAGAGAAACCTCTCAGGAGTAATGAGAGATGTTTTGACTCAATAACATCTCCATTTATTACAAAAAAGTTTATCTTTGAAATCTGCCTTCATGAAGAAAACTAACAATTGTTCCAGATTCAAACAACTTAAAATTTTCCTGTTGTCTCAGCTATATGAATCTGGGAATGGAAGATGACAGTGCTAGAATATAGCCTGCATCTTTATAGCCTTCCTATCCCTGAGGTCTGAATAAGGAATGAATAGGAGATTAGAACTTCAAACTTGTAAAAGACTGCACACTAAAACCTAATGTGTCATAAACCAGAAATTTATTCCTGTCTCTAGAAACAAGCATGTAGTTCCATAGTCTTTTAGTGCTTTGACTGGACACTACTATGGCCATTGTATTTAAGAAATATTAGTTGAATGTTAGATTTGAAATTTTTATTATTATTATTATGAATAAAGTGGCAGGAAGAATATTTGACATATAATCCTTAAAAATATTTGTCTTTAATGCAAAACTTTGTATAATCAGAAAGATAGCAACTTCCCTCAAAGGTTTGAAGTTTTCAAAAGTAGTATAAGTTCTAATAATATTCCTCCAGAGTTGCAATAATTTTGACTCAGACAATCATTTAATATTCAGAATAAAAAATATAGACAGTGAAGTCTAGCCAAGAGACTGAATTTTGGTTTGTGTGCATTTTTAGTGACAAACACATTCATATTTCCTGTGGAGATAATGAAAACCAGGGAGTCAGACTGTAAGAGTTGTTAAATTCACATTTTTAGTGACTTTTAAAGCTGAGAGTTCAGAGATGTGAATTCCAACGATACTTGGTTTTGTAGCTACTCTCACATTACCCAGCTATAAATGGACAACTGATTATATGCACAGAATTGCTGGATGTAAGAGAAATAGCAGAATATGAAACTAACTACATGTGCTGGGTTTGTGTCTAGTAGAGTTTTGGTAGCAGAAGAGGGGGATACTGGAGTGGCTCCTTTAAGAAGCTCTGAGACACTCCCCCAGCTCCAAGTCCAACCTGCCTCTGGCCGAGGCTGTGCCAGTCAGTGCCCCAGTGATAACTTATGTTTGGGAGAGGAGTGGGACTAGAGAGACACAACCATGTAGACACCCAGGTCAGTAAGAAGAAGAGGAGGATGCATGTCGGAGCAGCCATTCCCTTCCAGACCATGTTGAGATGGCAGGCTAAACCCTTAGCCAAGATGGAGAAGCATCCTGTCTGCAGCCTGTGGAGGACCTCCCACTGGAGCAGGGGACTAAACCCAAAGACCATGAGTCTGAGGAAGCCTGTTCTGGAGCAGTCTGCCACAGGGAGGATTACAGCCCAGGAAGGGACCCACACTGGTAGAGGTGTTCATGGAGGACTGTCTCCTGTGGGAGGGTTGCCACATTGATGTAGCTGAGGGCTGTGAATAGTTTTTCCATTGAGGATGAAGATGAAGCAGAAACAACATGGAATGGACTGGGACTGACCACAACCCCTATTCCCTGCCCTGTGTACTGCTGCGTGTGAGGAAGTAGCAGAGTTGGGCCCAGGAAAAAAGGAAGGGTAGGGGTAAGATGTTTTTAAGATCTGGTTGTATTTATCACTGTCCTGCTCTGATTCAATCCTGAACTGATGGTAATTTTGTTTAAATTAAAATTATGTTGTTTCCCAAAGTCTAGCCTGTCTGTTGCCTGTGACCACAACTGGTGAGTCCTCCCTGTCTTTTTCATGAGTCTCAAGCCATTTGTTGCATTTTCTTCTCCCCTTCCCACCCAAGCTGGGTAGGAGTGAGCAAGCAACTGTGTGATGCTTTGTTGTCAGCTAGGTGGGTTTAAACCACACTACTACATTTTTCCCTTCCTTTAACTGGATAAATTATATGGAAATAATAGGAGGATCTGCTGAGTTGCAGGTATTCCTCATTTAATGAAAGAAGTAAATTCAGTGAGACTAATTATCATATAATCAAAACTGATTCTCACCTTTATGTAGAAAACAACAGATAACTTCATGTTGTTTATTTACACCTTTCATGAGAGGAACACAAGAAGTGACTATAAATTCTAGCAAATGCAAGCACAGGACACTAAATAACCTGCTGCAATGAACTGCCACAATGCGGACTGCAATAAAGCAATACTGCTAAGACTCGTAAACAAAGGACAGCCCCACGTCCTGGCACTCTGTCTTTCCACTGCTGCATTCCCTTGATTTATCTTTCTAAACGTAATTATAGTTATGCTGATAATGATGCTGATGATACCAGTGATAACAATAACAGCTGGTGTGGTAGAAGTTACTGCAAAGCAAAATTAGTTTCATTCATTTAAAAAATACTCTGATCCATCAAACTGCTGGATGTTGCTAAATGAAGCTATTGGTTACAGTATGTGCCAAAAGACTAGAACAAAAGCATTGCAGAATTTTGTGTTGAAAATGCTGAGAATGACTCCAGATTTTTCAACTTATTCTGTTGTCTACAGCCAGCTTCAGATTTTGTTACATTCAAGGTCAGTGCTACAAATCAGAATATGTGCAGTGAACCTTAATTTTGTTTGCTGGCTTGTTCCTTTTTTACAGATGCAAGTATAGTCAAAAATCTATTTAAAAATCAAATCATATTATGTTGTCTTTAATTAGCTATTTGTTTCTTCCCTGTAAATAGATTATTTAGTTAGTTTGTTTTGCTATTATTAAGAAGTATTTTATACTAAAGATATTAATTTCAAGGTTTGTGTCCTGATTTTTAACTTTTCCATAGGATTGGCCTTAGATGTGTAAAAAAGATTATCACTGTATTTTTTCATGTAAAACTACATTTCAAGCTGTCTAGCAAAGTGACCTTGTGGATAAGGGGGTGGAGGGTGGGGAGCCACAAAGAAACCCAAACAACAACAAACAAAGAAAAAAACAAAACTAACAAGAATGTAGGCATAAGAACAAATTCTCAAAGGAGTAAAAATGATGAGCTCTGAAGTTTGGCTTCAAAGACTGCATGATTTCTTTTTGCTACACACATGCATGACAGCTCTTTCTTAAAATTTATCAAAAGCGAAGTGCCCAAATAGCAGACTTATTATTACTGCTAGTAGTACTATTAATAATAATAATTTACTGACTGCAACATTACCAGTCCTTTAGCTTCATTATTGGTCCTTCAGCAAGAGTTCTTCTTTCCTAGGCTTAGTTCTTCATCATCACTCTACTATGTTTCCCTTAATTAGATTCCTTATTCAGTTGTTGGAGACTGAAGTCATTTCAAAGACAAAGATTTCTTATGAAAAGGCATTTACACTGAAAGGTTAAGCTGAAGAAGGAGCATTCCATAATGTTATAAGTAAGCTCCTCACTTCAAAGAGAAGAAATTGCCTAAAGATCCAGTACCTTCCCTCAGAATTACTGAGGGATTTAAACTGTGACCATCCAGAAATCCAGAAACAATTCTACTGGCATAACCTTGATCACTCAGCCTCTCTGAACCAGGTTTCTTGATTGCTTTTATTCTTTGGGTCTTTTTGGAGTGAATTATTTCCAGCACACAACCTGGCTACACAGGGAAAGAAAATGAGTCCCACTAAAAGATTAGATGATAGCCTAGAGAAGAGAGTGGTGTCCTGGAGGCAACTATCTCTCCAGGCTGGACTGTGCAATGAGTCAGATGGTGATTATAGAAATGACCACAAAGTGTTGCTTAAAACATTTCTGTTAAAACATTTTCTGGATGGAAAGTTTTGAGTCCTGAATAACAACAATTTAAAAATACCCATGTTCAAAGCAAAGGAACAATTTTGGGATAGTCCTTATTTTTCCTCTAGATTGCTCCCTCTTTAACATGTAATTCTAAGAGGGCAGCAAACCTTTCCTTCTCATTTCATACAAAATCTGGCAGTCCTAAGGTCTTCCTTATCCAAGCATTATCTTGCAAGCAAATCCTCAAAAAATGATAGAATGAACTTGTATTTCCCTGAGGACCATGTTTACAGGCCATTATAGGCTTATTAATGTAATACTTCTACAAAATGTGTTCTTCATCTGAACACATTTTAAAACTGCTATTCAAAATTTAAACTGTTGTAGAGATCACAGCCATTTCTTACAGAAAACTTACCAGAAATCTGTCTCCCACAGTAATCTAATTGCTAAGAAAATATTTAATGAGAGAAAATAGGATGGTGATGTATAAAATCCATTTCAATGTGATATGTGAATGTTTGTATTTAATTTTTATGAGATAACTATTGAACACCTGATTCTTCACAAAATTAATTGTCTGATGCTGGATAGACCAGCTAATATCATTATGGAAATATCTGAGTGATATACTTGCAATTGCCATGCATATTGCAATAAGGCAGTACTGTGGGAACTCTTATTTGCCATGGCAACCATTAATTGGATATGCAGGCAGTGGTGTTTTGCTTTAAATAAATCTGACTGGGTCACTAATTGAATGTTTCAAATAAATGATTGATATTTTATATATTTTTTCACTTTTTTTTCTTTTTTTTTTTTTTTTTTTTTTATTTTTTTTTTTTTTTATTTTTTTTGTTTTGTTGGAAAGGAAAGGGTTAAATT
>JANHGN010004283.1:0-32700 GCA_024605025.1 Megaceryle maxima | reverse complement strand
AAAACCCAAACAAAACAAACACACAAGCAAACAAAAAACCCAACAAAAACAAAACCAACCAAAAAAAACCTAACTACCACACACACAAAAAAAAATTCTAGTCATTTCTCAGACAAACCTGATTAGACTCCAACTGTGGCTGATTCCAGTTTCACATTAACATCTACACTTCAACATGTGCTGAGGTCTCTGAGGACATGGAGAATTAGATTGACTTTTGATCTTTATACCCCTGCAACAAGACTGGTCCTTTCTTGCACTTCCATGTCTTTCTGGGCAACTTGTATTTCTGGATCAAATTGCTTTAGTATTTAACAATAACAACAAAAAAAGAACACTCCAGAAAATAATGTTTCACTTATTTCTGACAAATTAAGCAAAGCCTGAGCACTCAACAGATGCTCTGCATCTGTCCCATGTCTGCAGCTACTGAAGTCCTCACAGCCCTGCCCCAGTGCCCATCCTACAAACCCAACCTGCCCTTCCCAGCACTGCATCCATTTGACTATGGGTCATGACTAAGACTCAGTTTCACACTCAGTCCCGCTTAGAGAAAGTTAGATTTCATCTCTACATCTTGCCTGGGGAGGGAAAGAAGGGGGAAGAACCCAGAGGGTCATGAGTCTTACATCCAGGTAAAGCTCTCCAGATAAAGGAGGTAATGCCACCCCAAGCTCACTGTAGACAGCCAGAAAATGGCACATAATGAATACCAGGGATTTAATGGCACATGTTTGAACAGACAGTTCTCCAAAGCCTTCTATTACTCATTTTAATACAAAGCTGCGCAGAACCCAAGCCCAGCTAGCTGCAGCAGATCAGACCCTCAGCAGCTGTACCTTCCTACTGTCAGAAAGGGGGGGGGGGAGGTATCTGTCTTGCTACCCTTTCAGGATGACTTGTTGTACAGAAGGCAGCTTCTTATTTGAAGAGATGTGTCATGCTGTAAACATTTCTAGTAGAGTTTGGGTTAGCAGCACTTGTAAGAAAACCCTAATGAAAATAAATTGTTATGTATTTACCCATATGCTGAGGAACATATGGCTAATGCATTTAGACACTGCTAATGAAGTTAAGACTCAGCTAAATTTGTTGGCTCATGGATAACAACTGTTCTCAACAACCAAATCTGAGACTGCTATAATTTTAGCATTACAACTGATACCTGGCCATTATTATGGGTACTGATCCTACTGACAGGAGAACTGGTTTTCTGACTACGGATTTCTCCACATCACGCTCAGAGGGTGAGCAGCACACAATACCACTGAACTCCACATTTACAGTTAACGTGAGCAAGTTACAAATTCATTTAAAACAATAGAGATTGCTCTTACTCATTGCAGCCCTGAGTTGATTGCTTTCTTTTTATAATTTCAAGGACTAAAAGATTTTATCCTGTTCCCTTCAGGCCAGTGCCACACTGATGTGACTACAACCAAAACTGAAAGAAAATCATGCCTGAGAAATAGTTCTGCTTTTTTAAGTCCACGTGTAGAAGCCCATTAAGTTTACTACAACAGCTACAAGATACAGTTCTCCTATTCAATCATTATCACTATTGCACTGCTCTTCACGGTGAAGGTCCCTGCTTCTTGTGGGAATCCTACTCCTTGTGCATGACCACAGGGATACTGGAATCAAAGGTAAATTCCAGTTTAAGTGATTACACTGGGTCTATCTGTGTGGTACCACTATTGCAACTATACATTATCTTCATTCTCTTAACCCAACTACTGCGTAGCATCACTGTTTTGTGTTTACTGTTGCTACATGTCACGCCAGAGCTGGCTTTAATTTAGCAGTATATGCTGCTTAAAGAGCAGGCTACATAGCAAATTCCAGAGGTTTATGGGATGAACACACAAATATACTCTCAAAAGGCACAATGCATGGCAAACTTCCCCTACAGCACTCTTGTGAACCAACATTATAATGATGCAGACCTCTGCTCTGATGGATCTTGGATAGTCATTTGTAAGTTGCCACCAAGAACCCATCAAAGAGCAATGGTTTTGGTCAAGGATGAACTGGAAAAGCAGAGAAGTGTCCTTCAGGACTGTTATCCTGGGGATCCACCTTACTCAGACATCTTCATTTATAGACCTGAGCTAAGGCCTGGCATTATTTCACAGCCCCACTTGCTCTGTGACTGTTGCCACATCACTTCATCTCTCTCCAGCCTTCAAGTGGTCCAGTCCATTAAAGACAGAAATGGTACCAGCCTCCCCAAATTTACCAGAGAAAATACCCAGAGAAGAAGCTCAAAGTATTTCACCATAACCTGATCTAAAAGACCTATCTATTCCAGAACATCATCTATGCCATTTTGAAGGTGGGTAAAAAGAGGCCCAAGGTGAAGCAAAAAAAAAAAAAAAAATAAAATTTTTTTACCCAGAAAATAAGAAAGCTTTACTCCAGTCAGACTTGCCCAAAATCACACCGGGAGTCTGGACAAAGCCAGGACCGTGATCAGAGAGTGTTCCTCTTCACTTGTGGTGCCGTGGAGAATATAATCCCCTTTCCACTTAACAGCTAGAAATTGCCTCAGCCATTGCCTCTTTACCTCATGCAGTGTTTAATAAAGCAAGCATGAAGTATGCCAAAAGGAATCACCAAATCATGGCTTAAAGAAGACCAAAACCATGATGTTGCCATCAACAAAGTCTGCATCTCCTAGGGACAACTGTTGAAGTCTACAGGAAATGCTCACCCAGCCCTACACAGCAAATAAAAGTAGGAGCTGCTCTAGGCAGAAGCCACACAATCAACACACCATTTACAAAAGGGATCTGTTCCTTCCCTTAAAACAATATAGTCCAAAAGAGCAAAAGCATCTGTAATGACCACTACCACCTTTATCACTTGCGTCACCATTATTCATCAGTGAGGCAGCAATGCTTTGTCCCCCTTTTTTAGGTCACGTAAAACCTGCCAGTTGCTTTGTGTATGCTAATACTGTCTCCAGCTTCCATAAATGCTATTTAAAGTTGGCATCACACTCAGGGATACCTTGCAAACACAGCTATCAGAAACATTGAGTGCAAAAAAGCCAAGGACATGGTGCCTCTACAGAAGGGTTTCTGAGGCGTGTACACCGCTCCCCTAGAAGCAGACTTGCCCTCACAAAAGCTCAGGGAGAAGCTGGTGTGAGCCACAGCACAGATCCACAGGATGTTCTGAGAAACCAGCGGTCCAGCTCTCGCTGAAGGGCACAGACATAGTCAAGTGGGAGACAGCTAATTGCAATGTTTTGATTTCCTGCATTAGGTTCCCACAAACAGATACTGCACCGACTTTGTCAGGGTCTCTGACAACACTAACATCTGATCAAAGCAGGTAGTACAGAGTATCAGCTGAAACTAGGAAAATACAAGTATTTGAAGGGGAAAGAAACTGGCTTTATAGACGTATGAATATATACATAAAAACACGGCTAACTCCAGGTTTTCTGTCATGTCACAGTCTGTGAAATGGCTCGGTTTAGATCTGCACCACATACACTGGCGTCATGGGAAATGGATGCATGCACAGGCCTCCCGATCAAGGAGGGTTTCCCAGGATGTCAGAGAAGACCTGAGGCACCCCGTGAGGTCTGTTTGGGCAGCCAGCAGCCCACAGCCGACTACAGGAGGTAAAGGCAGGCTGCCTGGTGATGCCATGGCTGCCCTTTGGTTCCACACAGATAGCTATCAAGTTGCAAAACACACGCTCCCTATCCCGTTTCTCTCTTGTTTATCTGCATGAAGCAACACAAAACCATATGCAGGCTTTCACTGACAGAGTAAGCCATATTATTCTTGTAATTAAATGCAGGTCCATAGCCTATCCTAGAGCTCCTCTTCTTCCCTCCCTCCTTCCCCCCCCTGCTTTGCTCCCCTCACCATTTGCCTCTCTTCAACCTTGTTTGGGTTGACATGCTGTGTCATTAAATTCCAGAACAGTAAGTGCTGTAGCCTTTCTCTTCAAACACTGACACGCTGCATTCTAGGCTGAAAATTAAACATGGGGTTAATTTCATTCCCGCAAGACTCTGCCTTTATTTTTCTTTACGTCCAACTCAAAGGATGTTTTTGGCAGATGCATAGTGGAAAAAAGATCATGTTTGCTCTCTGCTTCCTCCCTACGCTCCCCCCTTCTCCACTCCCACCCATCAGCCATGAAACAACACAGCCCAGCCAGATCCCAAACTGAAAGCAAGACAAAACACCCACACAGCCCCCACTTCCATTCAGCAGAAATGGGCCACGCCAGGGTAGCCCAGGATCTACAAGTAGGCCAGACAGAAATAAACAGAGTAAACAAAGAGTATCCTGTCCAAGCAGAGAAGGGCTAAAGAGAGTGATGTCTTTCATTAAAATGCAAGGCAGGGATACAAGCACGCAGCCAGTCAAAAGCATCACTGGAGCTTGCTAGAAGTAAGAGGAGGAAAGCAATACATGATCATGCCATTATAAGGACCCAAAGCACATCACCTAACTGTATGCAGGGCACAACAGCATATCCTGCCTACCAAGGATCAAAGCAAGGCAGTCAACCGCACAGCTATCGCCACCCCGAAAGACCAGAGATGCCAGCCCAAGGCCGCAGCAGCACAGTGCTGCTCTCTGGAAGGCTGAGTAGGGAACAGAGCACACAGGTACGGTACCAGGTGGCAAGAGCCCCACAGATGTCAGAACTGATAAGATTTGAAAACAGCGTAGCTGCCTTTTTAGCAAAGGGATGGGAAAGTGAGAGAAAAGTAAAACACAGCCATAGCAACAGGTCAAGTGTTTGCCACGGTTCTCTGGGAGGATGGGTAATGCAGCGTGTGTGCCTTTCAGAGCATTTGTCACGTAATAAAATCATTTGTCTGGGAATTAATAGCAGAGTTTTGTTTAGCTTTACAGCAACCTTCTGCTCCAAAGTCCATGCAGATCCAGGAGTGAAAGTCCATGCTGCGTATACCCTTGTGTCTCCCATTACGTGGCTATCACAAACCAACCTCACATTTTTCCACAGACTGGTAGGAAAAATGCAGTATGTGGAGAGGTGGGGGGACAGTCAGGAGTTTCCAGCAAAACAATGATCTGTCTGCTGCAAGTCTGCTCAGTTATTGGGAAAATGGAACATGCTGCTTTTTTTAAACAGCCTAATCACATTTACTATTACATCAGACTTACCACCACAAATTATTCTCATGCAATGGAAGAATTTTTAATCTAATATCTTGGACTCAGATAATTTCCCAGCTGCAGAACTGCAATAATTTCCTATCTTCTCATTTTTGAGATAAGCCGATTAACTTGGATGTGTTTTCGTTTCAGGGTGCGATTATCTCCCTTTATTGTACTTGAGAAAGAATGGGTGACTTACAGTAAAAGAACTTCTGTTTTCCCCGAATCAGCTCTTAAAGTCTACTTCTCTGAGATGGAGATAGGTCTTTCCTGTTGCATTTCCCCCAGCCCCTTAACTTTCAGCACTTACTCTTCCTCCCTCAGCAACACTATATTAACAGCAACTCTTATTTTACTCAAAGAAAATACACTGAGAAATCCCTGAAATAACACTTTCCAAAAATCACATTAAAAAAAAATTTTTGTTTAAAATACATTTGAAAGTTTATTAAAAACCCCACAAGCCAGTACTATTGATCAAATCCTACTTGCATTGTTCATTTGTTTTCAGGCATACTTACAGAAGAATAATAGCAAAAAAAACCCCCAAACAGGATAATAAGGCCTGATGATCTGTTCAAGTATACAGTGAAGCAAAATAGGAACTTCTGTCCACTTCAGAAGAACTGATTAACACTCATGTAAGGGAGAAGACAAGCCAATCCTTGAATTTATGCCATTACAAATTGAAAAATACTGCTTAGTCCCACAATTTTGTTGAGAGCTTCTGATATTTAATGTTTTTGCTTAAATCGACAGGTCGTAGATTTACTTGATTATGTCAAAGTGACTCCCTCTCCTCCTTTATTTTTTCCTTAAGTTTCTAGCAATCATATTCTAGGAGGGAAGCCTGAAACCATGAAATGAGGACACTTTTTGAACTGGAGGGCAGTATAGACTGAAGAGTTTTAATTTCCCTTTCTCTTCTAGATCTCGCCGTTGTGCAGGGTTTTTCAGCTTGTGTTGATTTGCAGACCAGATTCAACATTCTCAGCATATAAAGTACACATACATGCACATTCCCACACGACACATATTAATTTATTCCTCTGAGTCACCATTCATGAATTCCTCTGAAATAAATGTCCACGGGTTGGAAACCACTAGGCTGATGATTTAATGGGAGTGTGACTCGTGCTCTCTCCCTGCACAACACTGGCAATACCAAAAAGGAGCTGGCCTGTTTAAAAGGGACACTCTCTATTAAGCTAGTTCAGTCAAAAGACATGGTTACATAAGCATGCAAGCGCAGGAATTTCTTAACATTATAGATGGAGCAACAAAACAAATCAACATTTTACTACTTCCCATAAAATATAAAAAAAAGTAATCCCAGCCCTCAACAAACCACTGCTCGTACACAGCTGTGCCCCTCGCAGCTAAGCCCCTAAAACCATCCCCATTGACAGAAAGGTAATGGGCAGTCTCTGCTGCTCCCTTGCTGGGGACAGGGAAGTGGAAACTGTCCTCCACTGAGTGCAGTAAGAGCACCTGTGTCCCTGAAAACACTGCCATAGAGAACAGCTTGCTGTATAAAAGCAGCCCTCCTATTACTGGCATATTGTTATGGGCACTACTGGCCGTGGGCAGATCCAGAAAACATAGCAAATATAGGAGAGAAGACAGAAGAATTACAAAGAGCCTGGAATCATCCCTCTTCCCACCAGCAGCAATAGGACCGTAGAGAAGACAGATGCTGAAATGTCAGTGTGTTGGACATGCAGACCTGTGGGGTTTGTGGTTTTGCTTCACTCTAATCTGTTTCAAAACCCTGTATGAAATTATTATTTCCAAGATTAATTTACAGGCAGATAAGTTTGGTTTGGTTTTTTTTTTTGGTCCCAAAAGTAAGTAGAATCAAGTTGATCTTTTCTTCATTAGACTGCTTTAAGTGAATTTAATGAATGCAAGTCTGGTAATGAAATTTGTGTAACAGATCATACATAATGGTTCACAAAATCTTTCTACTTGTAGGCAGGTACAGGACAAGCCAATCCATGACATATCAAAATAACTTAGTCTCTAGGCACCTTTTCCTACATCAAGTGTTAGCAGGTCACTTATGATAACTGGATTGTGTCACCATAGGCCTACAGAACAAGTAGCTTAATGCCTTCAAGCTGAATTGAAACCAGAAAAGTGAGGTTGAACGGGTCTGTATTCCACACCATTAACACCCCCCGTATGTTAAAGTCAACCTGTCAATTCCAGTTCAAATTAATCAAGAGCGGATCAAGTCTACCTTTTATTCTATTTTCTAAATGAAATCAGATGTACATGTAAAACTGGTATTTAAATGGGTTTTACCTAATAATGAGTCAGATATTGACAGAACAATCACCATGAAGACCAAGGTAAGAGGCACTATATTCTCATTAATAATTCAAATCTCAGCATGGATACTGATGACCGTGCACTTAAGAGGAAATTGGGCAGCAGCTGGAGTTAGCCCAAATTTCACAAAAAGTTGCTGAACTGCAACAGAGACACACTAGAGAGATTTTACTGTAAGATCAACCAGATAAATGGCAGCTCCTCACCATTAAGAAATCTTGGACCCTCACGAGCATTACTGAAATTGAACAAGGAACAAAACCACAGCATTAACAGACTAATAAAGGAAGATGGGTGAGATAAATAAGGGAATGAAATCTGGAAGCAGAATTCCAATACTTCCTCTTCCTCCCAGTCCCAATACTTGGGGCACAGAGCAACAGCGTTCAGTGGTACCTAATTCCAGTTACTGCTTCAGAGCAAGCAACATTACAAGCTTTTCAATATACAATCAGCAAAAGCATATAAAACCACAAAGGTCATAGGAGCCAAAACCACTCAGAACAAACCAGTTGGGGCTAGTTAACATAATCTGCTCTATTCGCATAACTAAGTTTGTTTCACTGAGGCCATGAACTTTCTTGGAAAAGCTCAAGTAATTAACTGCAGGAGCTTACACATTTTCTTTCCCTCAAGTTTATTTTACCTTGAAATTAGAGCTGCTTGCACACAAGTGCTTCTACTAATTCACTCAAAAAGCTGAGCTTTGCTTGTTCTTTCCAGAGGCTGATACTTGAATATACAGTGCCATCGAAATGTAGGATTCCCTTTAATTCCTCCTACCTCCTGTCCACGCTTCCCATTGCTTTGGATAGATACAAAGCAAATCATATCTTACCTCACGGAAAAAGAGCAGGTTTCCAATGAAAGGAAGAGGTGGAGGATGTCGGATCCCTACTTTGCTTAGTTTGGAGAATGCAGATGTGGAGTACCTGGAAAAAATAAGGTAGTAAGTTAACTTTTGATCTTGTCATGATAGTAATTAGTTCAGATGACTCCCCAGGATTCTGAGAGGGAGGAGATGCTTTCTATGTTATGTTGCCTAAACAGAACTGACATTGCTCAGCAGCTCCTCAGGTCACAGAAATAAACACAATACACTGGTGTTTCAGAAAGGGCAAAAGAATGAAGGGACTCAAATACAGGCCTGAAAATTGAGCAGTGGAAAGAGAGAGCTGTTCCACTTCCCACAGAGGGTCAGAAGAGTCAGAAGTGACTCTCCAACACTACGTGAGGTTACAAGTGAGAACAAAACAGGCATTTGGGGTTTGACTAAAGTTGCACAGCTGGCAAAGAACAAGACAGTTCTTCAGGCTATTATTTTCTTTTTCTTCCATCTCTGCTACCTGCACAGATCACAGAACAAGAATTCACACTAGTCTCGATTGTGATGAGCCAAGACACTATCAGTATGTTTAAGTCAAGCCTAGTATTGGGCCAGAAGTGCTGATTTAGTGATTTTACAGCTGCCAGTCAGCAAATTAAACAATATAAAAAATAAAACAAAACCCTGACTGAAAAGCTTCATGCATCCCTTGTTTTAGATGAGACTATGGCATGTTGATAGGGACAACACTGGAAAAAAAAGGAAAGAGAAAAGCCCAACTGCAGTCTTTTTTTTTTTTTTTTCCCCCTTCTCTCCTCTCCCCTCCCCCTTTCTTAATACAAACAATGGATTTAAGTCAGTGGACTTCAGTTAGTGAAGCCTGAAATGTATCATGCTGAACACTATAAGCAGGAGGATCAGAGCAAAAGACTTTTAAGATTACTAAAGGCTGTGTCTAGATTAACACCTTAGCTCCGAGCAATAGTATAGTTTTAAAGCTCTCCCCCCTTCATTATGGTTCTGTGTCCAGGGCAGTTCTGGCACATGCAGCCAGTTTTTTTGAGAGGAAACTGAACTTGAAGCTCAGTTCCAAACCTTCATGTCTTACCAGGGCAGGTCTGAACTAATAAGCAGTCCTTCTGCTCTGAACATCATATGCAGTGGGACTGTTTCATCCTGAGAAGCAAACTAAATCTAGCCCAAAATAAAAACTGTGAATTGCATATAGTGTAGGGGTCATGCTATCAACTGCTTCAGTCTATCGAGTCTGCAAGTCATCTGGTTGACAACAGACAGCAGGAGCAGCATCCTCAGATCCTGATGGGCTGACTCTCTTAATCCTAGTGTACAGCCTTGTTGATTCTGAAGACTATGCTAATCCATTGCCATGGCTTGAACTTCTCTCCTCCTCAGGTCCAGTAATTGACACATGCCTCATGTGAGATGCCCTACATAATGCAGGCAGAAATATTCTAGCTTAACTCAATGAGCAAACAGCACATTTGATCAGGGAGGAGGCGAGAGAGAAAAGAGTTGGTATCAGAAAGTGGTCCTTTCCTCTAGTGGGAAGGAAAGGCAAGAATGGTGCTGTGAAATGAAATATATAAAATCAAGAGAATTTGGGTATCACATGACCATCGAAGCAGAATGGGAATCAAGTGTCAATTTAGTACCTTTTTGTACTTCCGTTTCCCGAGAAGATTTCCCGCAGCACAGTACCTATTCTCTTAATGTTTTGGGGTTTTTTTGTAAAGATATTTTATAGAAATCATAATCAGAAGATAGAGGTTTGGTAATTTTTAAATAGCAACAATGAGACCTTTTTTATGGGGCAGTACAAACACAAACCCTGTCAACAGAAAGTATGTGTCTTCAGTCTGTGCAAGGACACTATTTCAGGATGACAGGGCATCACGGAGTAAAGGCACAGAAGCTGACATTTATTATACATTTAATATATATTATTGACTTTTTGGCTGCTTAACCACTTAAAATAATAGTTTTTCAGTATTGAAACAGCTAACACTCTTGGGGAAAAAAAAAATGTTTTAGCTTCAGAACGACAAACAGCCTACACGATACATTTTCTTCCCCACAGAGAGGATTTTTTTTGCTGTTGTTTGAAATCTTCCTAAAGTGTCTTTGTGTCATAGGAAAGTCCTCATCTTCGATATGTAAACAATGAAAAAGAAGAAAATCTCTCTCGATGGAAAACCTTCAGTTTTGTGGCATCTCAACCTGGATGTTTTAATTGTAAAGTGTATGGCAGATCACAAAACACCAGGCTGGGCTAATTTCACTGTAGACTGGACACTCTGTAGACTCCTGGTCTTCATGTACTGCAGAGTGATGGCAACAGAGCCTTACACTACACAAAGTAACGATGTGATCGCTAAACATTTGAAAAGGATCAAAAGTAATGAGTACAGTGCACCCAGTTTCACAAGGCAAGAAACAGACAGACTCTGGAGACTATTTATGCTTAGATGAGCAGTTCATCTTTGTCAGCTTCTGAACGCTACTGGCAGCTCCACACAGCCGAAAATTTGCTTTCCTTTCCCCCTCCTAACATGGTTTTCTCTGTTGCTTTTTATTCAGTTACATTTGAAGTAGGCTTTCAAAAGGTAAGGAAACGTGGTTTACAATGAGATAGGAAACAGAAGCACTGTAGTCAAGCTATACACTGAAATATAACAATGAAAGGGTAGGGCCAGCAGGAATAAAAAAAAAAAAAAAAGAAATCTCATCAATAAACACATTTAGATCTGTCCTATGATTTCACAATATTTCTGGTATCATTGAAATAGTTGCAGTTTTGCAGAAAAGAAAACAGTATGCAAGTGCTTAAATATTGATGGTGCTGCATCCATAAAAGAAGGAAGATCTACCACTGCACAGGTAACCTTGACTCTGACCATCTCTAATGTCACAGCGTACTTTCTCCAACCTTTAATATTAAAAGCTTTTTTTCCCCCCACTACCTCTGCAATATTTCAGTTAATTCCCACCATCTGGGGCGGGGTGGAAAAGAAAGGAGTGGCTTGAAGGCTTCTTTTTTTTAAAGGAAAAAAAAAAGAAAAAAGAAAACGACAAGAAAAATTGTCCTGTATAACACAATGAACACCAGCAATACATGAATCTGACAGCTTCATGGCACAAACCTTTGCCTTTTCAGCCAGAAGCAACTGATAACTTGACCAGGCTAATTTCTGTGATTCAGCCACTCAGCACACCCATGACACACATTTGGCCAGGAACTCACAGAGCTGCATGTGAACCACACCGGGAAAAGAGTGGCCAGGTTTTGTTTCTGGGAAGGGGAGGTGAGCTAGAAGCTCAAAGAGCGCAAACAAGCAGGGTTGCCTTATAGGCAGGCATGAGACATTTATCTGGAGAAGCTGTACACCTAAATGAAACAGTTCTGAGCCTGCCTCATCACCAGCGGGAAGTCTTATTTCTCACTCTGGCACTTAACACACTTCTGTGTTAATTTATCACAAAAATGAATCTGATATCAAGTATCCTCCTGCTGTTGCTGTGGGTGCACTCTAAGGGCAGAAGACCAGCCAATGACCTGGAAGGGCTAAGTCAAATGTAAAATCTAGAAATAGAAGAGATACTGAGAGGTGACCGAGACAACCACAGATACAGAACATCTGTACAAGGAATAAACAGGCTATAATCTTAATCCTCAAAAAAGAAACAACTGTTGCAGGGTATGACAAATATATTTAAGAACCTGCGTGACTTAGAAAACAAAGAATTATTTACTCCAATTAAAAAAAACCAACCAAACAAACCATAAAATAAAATCCACAAATGAATAATCAGGTGACAAGATTAAAAATGAGGCACTTTTAAAAGTAATCAATATACTAACAATGGAATTCCTTGCTGTGAGATGTCATCTATTCCAGAAGCTTAAAAAAGCTTTAAAAAAATTATTAAATAAATCAATAAAAGGAAAAAAAAAAAAAAAAAGAAAAAACCAAAATCAGCAGGCACTTTTAATTCCCAAATTTAACAAATGTAAGAGATGTAGAAAAGATAACAGAGAAGGAGGGAAAATGAATTTTTTTTTTTTTTTCCTTAAGAAGGGAACTAGTCAGTAAGTTTCCAATGGCAGAATAAGAGATTAGACCGTTATAAAACCTGAAAGATAAAGCCTCAGACACTTCAGTTTTCTTAAGAGGAAGAAGGGAAGGAGTCTGTGTGCAAAGGAAGTGGCATGAAAAAGGATAAAACACTGATGGCAGCAATATTTACTGGACAATCTAGCACATTCTTACTCAAAGGAGAAACATACCCTAATATTTACATATGCAGGGTTTCCTGCACAACTATTAATTTTAAACCCTGGCATTATATTCTGAACAAAGTGACAAGACATCAAAAAGAACCAGAGGAACTGCAGTAATGAAGTAGATCAATAAACAATTCAATAACTCTTTGAAGATGTTCAGATGGCCTCTCAGAGCTCGATGCTCCCCGTATATATTAAACACAATTGTTAAAAGAAACTTAACATGCCAAATTCATTCCTGTAGGCCAGCATGGCAGATTCAAACTCTCTGAAATATGAGCTTTTCTCCAGAAAACACCATGGAAAAAAAAAAAAAAATAGAAAAAGAGTTAAAATCAATAGATAATTAACATAAGTTGTGATGGATATATAATCAACAGAACCAGCCATCTGCCCAGACAGGTCAGTACTGATCAGTACTGCGAGGAAAAGTATTTTACAGCATACCATTAAGTGCAATCAATCTGTGTAGCAGATAACATTACAGAGTTTCCAATTCTGCATCATAGAGTTCAACATACCACTGAAATTACCCCAAATTTCTCTCTGTAGAAAGAGTGCATCATTTCTTCTACATCTAAGTAACGCACAACCTAAGAATATCTGAAAACTATAAACTAGAACACTCAGAGATAAAAAAAGTGATGTTATTTAATTTCACTGTTGGGAGCTGGAAGGTATATTATTTTGGAAGACTGAGTGGTAAAATAAAATATTTTGCTGAGCTAATGAAAATCATTCTTGCCAAACAAGAGATAATCATCATGCATTTTCACCTATTTGCCTCTATTTACATATACCCCTACCAGATCCCAGTTAATGCTGGGATGTATTTTGCTCACAGGTAGTGATAATATACAAAATAACAGTAGCCTCCCCAACACTACAGTGATGGCTCGTATGAAAAGATACAAGCATTCCTGGGAGCACTGCCTAGACAGCCCAGTCTGCCCAAAACATTGATATCATCCCCAGGCTGGCCAGCTCTGTAGACTTTCTGCTCTTAGCTCTCTCTGGGAAATTTTGCAGCAGGGTCACTGGAGAGCTGCCATCATCTAAGTCTTTCCCCTGTTCTGATGGTCAGGATATTTAAGTCAGAAAATCATTATCTGGTCTCATTCTGATAGAGGAACACACAGAACTCAGGTTCTTGCAAATGGGCGAGTATTGCAGCCAATGGGGGTAGAACCTCAGACAGATACAACCACCTCTGGTTATTACCTCCAGAAAGTGTACTCACTAAAACCAAACAAACAAAACCCATCCACAAGCAAAACCAAATAAAACACAAAATTAAATCAGCTTGGGGGGGGGGGGGGGGGGGGGGAGAAAAAATGAAAACAAAAAGAGGGGGAGCCCCCATAACAAAAAAAAAAAAAAAAAAAAAAAAATGTGGGGGGGGGGGGGGGGGGGCGAGGAAATCTGATACTCAAAAGACAGGTAGACACTCTCACAAAGCAGAAGAGAGAAAAAACATGGGGAAAATAAATCCCTCTTGTTCTAACCCTTGGTCAACATAGGTTACCAAATTGCCTGTTACTGTTACCTAGCAGTACCCCTGGTGGAAAAAAATGGAGGGGTATTGCTGAAAGGAAATTGGGTTTTGTAGACCACCAAGCTCAGAGTAAGGAGTTATTAGTATTCCTCCAAAAAAAGATACAGAATATCCACAAGTATCATTTCAGTACATACTAAAATAAGCTTCAGACAGACTTTAGACAGTTTGGGACAAGGCCATTTGAGTGCTGCAACTTTCTTTTCAAGCACAACAAATCTGTATTTTTAAACTACAAATTTGTAGGGCTGGAAAACCAGTTTCAGTGATAATGAGAACTTCATGTAACACTTGCTCTCCTTAATCACTTGCATGTGCTCCCGGTGTTTTAATTTTGACATAATTGCACAAGAAAAAGACAGACATTACAGACACTTGCACCATCTGCCCTCGCAGGGGCAGATGTTTTCCAGCTGCAAAACCTAAATGACCATAGGACTATTATTTCCTTGAAACATTTGCTAATGCACCAGGAATAAAGTGCAGGAAAGGCCAAATTATATGTCCAGTATATTCCATTTATACCTCATCTGTCTGCTAACAATAATTTTTTTATCCATACTGTTCTGGTCTGCTGAACAATTTTTTTAGTGTCTCTTATCTTAAGAGAACCAATAGGCTCAAGGGAGTGGTTGTAACAGGTTGTAACGGTGTGCATAAAGTTTTGGGGGTTGCTTTGTTTTAAAAAAAAAAAAAAAAAAAAAAAAAAAAAGAAAATTAACAGTGAATCAAGACCAGAAAAAAGAAAAAGCCCATACAGAAAATCAACACACATCACCATACTCCAAAGTAACCCTGGGAGACAGATGGTCCGTACAGCAGGCCAATGACAGTATTTCATCACCTGTCTCAGAGTGCAGCCCTTTCACACTGGGCGGTGACTTTTCCAAATAAAGAGAGTCATAAATCCACATCTCTGGCCCTCCATCGTTACCTCAACACCTTTAAACAAAATGATGGGGGTCGACAACAGCAGAGGCTGTTCCCTCCTTAGAGCAACATAGATCCTTGGGAAAGGAGGTGGGACCTCCACCCCTCATGGGCACAAAGGGTGACCACCTCACCAGGAGGAGTGTCCACAGAAGTTCTGAGGTCCAGTGTATATGTGAGGCCATACACAATATCCACAGGAAGCCTGGGTCAGAGCTGATAGCTAAACTCAGCTCTCATGTTTCAACGCCGTTGCCTTACAGGCTGAGCCTTCCTCTCGCTCTCTAGAGCCACAAGTACCATACCTTTCTTAAGGACAAATTTCCTCTTCCCCCTTTTTATTCACATAGATATTGTGAGGCACAAAGAAGAAAATGATACCACCTCAAGGCCGCATTCTTGCTTCAGCCAGGAACTGAAGTTTGTATAAACAGGTGCACTGCTAGAAACACAGTTTGCAGAAACCAAATTTCATAAAGCTTTTTTTCCTCCCTCCCCAAGTAATTACATAGCTTAATTTTGTAATTGGACATCTTAATTGCATAATTAAAAGGACATGAAGTTTCAGCTTAATTAGTCTTCCTAATTGTTATGCAGGTTCTTATCCTAGTGATGCAACTCCATTTGCAGAAAACATGGCACCTGTTTCTGTACACACCTCAACCATGCCTACGTGCCAGGATGAGGGACGCAGTTCCATCTCTGCATCAAAGGAGGAAAGTCTGCTTGGGAGCCTGATCATTCTGGCGTTTCATTGCCATAAAGGAGGTACTCATTAAGCTGCTGGCCCATTAGTTCATAGGGTCAAAAAGGGGTTGCAGTACTATGGTGGCTGAATTCCTGAAATGTTATCTAGCATACACATCAAGGAGTGATGTGCTGTGCAGGCAAAGCCAACCTGTATTCCTAGTAGCACGTACATAACTCAGCTTGCCATTCATTTTTTAATCCATGCAGTTCTGGTCTATCAGACAACTTGGTTATGTCTGCTGCTGTTAGGAAACTGTTTTTAGAGCTCAGGTCTTGTTCCACATTCCTCAATGGCAACAGTATGTACAGAGCTACTCAGTGCTATTAGAGAACCAGCTGGCACATGGACTGCGTGGAGCTGCTCCCCGTCAAAGACAAAATTGCTTCAAGAGGCTCAATGCCTCTCAGTGCTTTTGAGCCTGAGACATCTTCCCTGACTGAAGGGGAGGCAGAGAACACAGTCCATCATGCCTTCCTGAGACCAGCCTGTCAGTGTACCTATGGCAGGAGGGCAGGCACCACCCAGCACAGACAAAAAGAGTTACTGGAACAAACTTCTAAGCATCTTCCCCACTCGCAGTCTCCAGTGAGCAGCTCTGACAGACTCCAGGGACAGCTCACCTCCCTTTAGACAGCTCTGGCTAATTGCAGACAGAGCTCATGATTACATGGCACATGTAATAATAATTTTATTTATTTATTTTTAGTTAACATCAAGGGGCCACCATCCTTCCAGTGCTCTGAATGTTGCAGATGTCCTGACTAACAGAAATAAATAGATGTGATCAGAGCACCAGAGACCATTTCATAGCATACAGAGAGCCTGAATTAGGGGTCCACAGACCAGCTTTGTTCTAGGCATTTGGACACCTAGGCATTTCCTAACTTGTGTGTGCTTCACTTTACAACCTCAGTAATGTTCCTTTAATGCAACTTTCTGTGCAGGTTCTCAGGTTTTGTAAAAGCTTATTAAAAAACCATCACTCTGCATCCCCCAGAGGTCATGAAAAGGCCCTAGGAGTATGGCAGAGACCCTTGCCAAGTGAGCTAATGGCAGAGATGACAGAAGAAGCAGGTTGTCTTTCACACAAAGGAGCTGCGAGGCACAGCCTGCCAGAGGGTCTCTCTGATACTTCCTCAGTCAAAAAACCCCAGCAAAATTGAAGAGTTCCTAAACCAAAATGCTAGGCTCCTTGCTGGGTGCTGACAACTCACCAGTGAGCCCTCATCTGCTCCTCTGGCAACACCACCACATCCCCAGTCTTCCTCATCCATGGACCTGCTGCCACCCCAAGCCCCCAACTCTGTTTAAGCAGACCTGTGCTGCTCCCCTCACCAGTGTCTGCCTCACCTCCTGTCATGAGCTCCCCAACCCATCCCTTTCCAACACAGTCCCACACTGGTTTGTATCAGCCATTCACCTTCCTCCACACAGTGATTTTTCCCTGTTTCTCCTCTCCTAACCCCATTCTTACCGGACTGTTGGCACAAGCCCCCTTCTTTCTTACCACTTGGGCAACCGCAGTACACAACTTCTCCCTCCTCTCCAGCAGCACAGCACACAAGTAGTGGGTGAGTTGAGGGGAAAAGGGTGGTGGAGAGATGAGACAGGCTCCCTGCTCACAGTTCTTGCACCTAAGCCTCACTGATGCTGTTGCACGGGGGATCCATTACAGAAATACTTTTCTCAGTCTGTGCAGTTGGAGCAAGCTGAACTTTCAGGGACTTGCTGCCTGGTCAACCCTCAGCACAGACAAAGGGTGGGAACATGCTTAGCAAAGAGAATCAGAAATATTACCTTAAAACTATATATAAACATAAGAGATTCCAGCAAGTGTAGTAACTGTAATTACTCAAAGACTTATAATTTTTGCCTTTCTCATGCAAATATGGAAATATTGTATCCACTGACAAAAAACACACCTCCTCTCACCAAATATTGAATTTCTGCATCAAAGCTAATATAAAAATCAAACAGCACCTCTCAATAGTAATTAAAAAAAAAAACCTAGAAAGATCTCAAAAATAAAACAAACCAACATTTTTCTTTAGCCTTTGTCTCAGAAATTATGGAGCTCATTTTAACTGAAATTTTTTAATAATTCCACCTAAGGCAAAAAACAGCCCTGGAAAACTTCAAGCCCAGCTGCTTAGAGTTTGATAATAGGCAATTGAAAATAGAGTTGTATAATGGGAGCATCACACAATGTTAATTTGTGGTGCTCTCAGACCCGCCTGTAATTAAGTATGCCAGATTAAAAATAAAGGAAGTGCTGGCTCTCAGTCTGAGAGCACACAGAAAACCCCAGCTCATAGCTAGTTATTTTATGCAAGCTCTAATCCATTATAGTAGGAGGGTGACAATGACAACGTTGTCTGACCCTTAATTACAGGAAAGATGCTATAATGCTGTACATACCAGGCGGCCTATGATAAACCTGAAATAAATACTGGAGACTCTGCCTGCTCCCCATGACTTGAAAACTGGGACTACTCTAATACCACAAAGAGAAAGGAGGCTTCTTTATTTTTCTTTTCTTGTTTAGATTTTCATTCCTCCATTTCCTTCATTTTCTGTCTTCCAAATAACAAATAAAAAGCATCACCATCACAAATCATTAAATTACACTTCACACATACACATTTCATTTCCACACCATTCAGACAGAGAGGAGGCACAAGCACCACTGGAGAAGTGATCCTATGTCCTGGCAGGTGGTTGAACCAGACACATGAAGCAGCACAGAAGCACCCACCGCAAGTGAGAATGCTTCAGGGAACATATGACAACCTGCTACATTGCAAGATAGCACCAGTGCTTGCTGCAGAGCCTGAGAATTAAACAAGAGAAGCTACCATATATGCACCAAAACAGCACGAATCCAGAACCTCTGTGTTTTGCTGCATGATTTAGTACCACTAGAATTAAAGTGAAGGGTGTCTAGAGCTTCCTTCATGAGAAGCAGCAAAGCACTGTGGTCACCAAGGAACAACATCACTAATTTCTGAAAGGAGGAAGAGACAATCCTTCCAACCTTAAGGCTCCTGCATATGTGAACAGAGTGTGGAAGTATGGAAGCGGGGTTCAAAGGCTTGTGGAAATACAGAAAATAAACTCAGCCTCCTCTTTTTCTCTGCACCCTATTCATGACTTCTTGAGTATGTACGGACTGACAAAGAGTTGAGACCATAGGAAAGAGGAGTTATTCTGTCCTTTTCATAATGTGAATTCATCTTGTAAGAGATAAAGTAGACAGAGCAAGAAATATGCACAGCACTAGCAGAATACCCTTTAGCAACCCTAAGCATGAGACAAGAACAGTGAATAGTTTCAATCACCTTTCAGTGTGCTTGAGCAGTCAATCACCAGCATCAGCCAGAGTAAGCTGTAGTGGGCTACTAACAAAGGCTGATACCTACTACAAAACAGAAGGTAGTTGAATAGATGCCAAACAAAGCCAAAGGAAAAGCAGCATTTCAAACAGACTGGATGAAAGGATTGCAGGAAGCAAACTTCAAGGAGATTCTCTGAACTCAAAAAACTGCCTTAAAAACGTGGGCTCAAGTGTTGCTCCCAAGTGCCATCCAGATTAAAAGCAAAACAAAAGCAATTGGTGTTTCTTGGAGCTCTTGAGTCACCCATTCAAGCTGCAAGGAGACTGAGCAACCAACTACATGCAAGAACAGCAACGCTGGGTATGCACCAAGTGTCAAACGCAGAGCAGACTGGACTGAGAGGTATTTTCCTTGTTTAATCACTGCCATGCAATAACACTGCACATCACTTGTAAAACAGAAGGTTGGACTGTTCAGACACAAATATACTTTTTAAGATGACGTGCTTCTCTCTGGGCTGCTGGTTATAATAAAAAAAAAGTGTTTGTTGCACATTAACTCATCTTCTGCCTGCACTTTGAAGTCCATTCTGGCTATTCCACCACGACATAGACAAATTCCAATCCTTAGGAATAATTCCCTTAACTTTATAAAGAAACACTTATTCAAGTTAGATAATTTTCATGTAGAGGCTGACATGGAAATGGCTTTCTTGGAAGAGTTGATTTGCATTACTCGGTGTCATAGCACATGACAGCTTACTCTACAGCCTGCTTGTCTGGATCTTCCATAATCCACACAACCGCAGTCCTCCTCTCCACAAAGCAGTTGTGCACATGACAGGAAAAGCTAATTTTAATGAAGCGTTTTTGCTCTCCTATCAGTCACGTTCTCTCTCAAACTGTTTATCTGGCAGTCTCCTGGATGCAATTTGTAACCATTGCTCTCTGCTAACAAAGGAAAGTCCATCACTGTTGCCTTTTCTTTTTTTGACTATTGAGTTTTTAACATCTGACATCCTGTTGCATGAGTAATGGACCATATGAATCCATTAAAGACCCCCTTCACAGAATCTCTCAAAAGACCTGTTATTGCACCCCTGTCCCAGCTCACCCTCTCTCCTTCAGTTAAAGTCTCAAATGCTCCTGGCACACGAAAGCAAAACACTTCAACACCTCAACTGCAAATTCACTGAGACAGTGACCATCTTTCCATTACATCGCAAAGCCTTCATGTGCACAGAGGAGCCCTGATCTTTGACAGGGGTTCATAGCTCCTGCTGAAATGAAAATGATAAATAAATCATCATCACGAGGTCCCCTGAAGTGGAGGGAAGTCTGTGCACTGTCATTCAATTACTTTTTAACTACCAGAATGAACTAAAATTCCACAGGGAGGTAACGATAGCGAGTCATTACCATGAACAATTCACCTTCAAAGAGAGGCAAGAAGAGAGCTGAAGCCCAGAGAAGCCAGTTCTCTTCACCCTCTCTGCAAGCACCTGGGTGCAGATCAGTGATATTTTCCAGAGACAGAACAAAGAAACTAGATGTTGATACATAGAGGCTTTAAAAGAGATTAAGAAGTTGATAGAAATAAAAGGACTGACAACAGAACTGGGATTGAGAGCAGAAAAGAATAAGAGCAAGACATGATATAAATTACAGAAATCCTGTCAGGAAGAAAGAGGCTTGTCAAGAGAAACTGAAGTGCCTCTCAGCCAGTCAAAAGTCTCAGAGAAGTCACATACTGCAGGGGGGATGCAGGATCTCAACACTACCTTGAACCACACATAAGAAAGAAACTGTGATGCAATTCAATAGTTTAATTAATTGTTAAAGTTGGATTTGTGTATTTCTTGTGCTAACTGAAACAGAAATATATTTTTTAAGGCGCATTACAGACCTGCATCATTATTTCCAGCTTTAGTTTGTCTCCTAAGGAGCTAACCATAAAACATGAAGCTATATTCCTGAAGACAGATACTTAATCACTGTGGAGTTTGAGTTTAGTGTCTGTCCTAAGAGAAGCTAAACTGGAAAAACCAAGCATGGCTAAAAAAAAAAAACAAACCCAACCAACCAATGGATATAAACCTCTGAACTGGAGGAGTATGAAAGACACTCTGGAAAGCATTAGCACAATCCATTCAAACCAAGTAAAGTGCAGTGGTGCACAAATCTAATATACCATGTGCCAAACATGGCAAGCTGGAAAAAGGTGACCCTTACTGGCCACTCCTAGAGGTCTGAAGATAAGCTTTTATTTTTAATGTCTCCCCCAAGTGGTAAGTGAAACAGTGGTTGCAATGTAAACGCCCAGGTGAGGCGAAGCACTCCCATACTGGCACAGCACACTGCACGGTGGCTGCTCTGTTTACTTACTCTGGCACTACACTAGGAATAGCTAACTCAATCTAAGGTACTTCCAAATCCTTTAAGAAACCATACTTCTCTATCTATGTATACATCCAGATATGTACATTCACGTGCACTCATTCATACACACTAAATCTGTTCACTTCCCTACAGGACAAAAAGAATACCTAACAATTTTGTAGGTTTGGATACTGTTTATTTTCCTCAGGGGGTTCTATACATCATTCATGCTTTTATTCACACTGAGCATCCATCTTTAACATGCACCTGTCCCTTGAAGATGCAGCTGAGGAATGTTAATATGACACTGCTATAGAGCACTCCCTCTAGTCCCCTTCACAAAGGGCTGGTTTTGTCCTCCTTGGGAAGCTCCTCTACTGAACAACACTCAAGGAAAGCCTAACATGCAAGGCTAAAGATTTTCTATGCTACAGTCACACCAGTCACAGTTTGTTTTGCCCTCTTCTATTATTTGGGCTGCCCACTGAAGAACCTGGCCCTTTGCAACTCCTTTTATTTCAAATCGATGCAAAGGGCCAGAAGCCATCCATGATTACCACATTAGCCTAGGGGCTTCCGAGTCGGTGTAAAGGCTCTCTGCTGTGGCAGTTTCCCTGTCCTCAGGATAACATAAAGGTAACAAATCTTAAGGATACTTGGATGAGGAAAGAGGAAAATGAAAGTTACAGGAGGAAGGAATCAGCTGGCTACCTACTTTAAGTGGTTTAGAAGACTGATTGGTTTCACTTTTGCATCCACAGGTATTAGTATTTAGACAAACAATACTTGCAAAAAACATTATTAAAGTTATGCAATAGAAAAGGTACCATTTGTAACTGAGAAAAAAAAAATGAGGCAGCATCCTGCTGAAGGTGAACATTTTCAAAATCAAGTAGTATCACATAACATACACCTAGCAGAATGCCTAAGATGATCTGTACTGACAATACTGACTTTTAACAAGCCCTGGAACACAAACCCAACTCTTCATTTGAAGGCTTGCCAGCATAATCCCAAAATGTAATGGGACATGAGGGATGGAGAGGTAGTAAATCCATTAGCCTGACATCATCCTTACATAAAATAATGGAACTATCTATTTGGGATGCCATCAACAAGGTATTTGAGGAGAGGCTAAAAGTGTAATTAATGCCTTTCAGTGTCATCAAACAAGACTTTCAGTTTGGGCTTGGGTTTTATTGGCAGTGGTATGGGTATGCTTTATAAATACAACTCTTCCAATAGCATCTTGGGCTAGTGCAATGCCTAAGAACCACTAGGCTACATAACATCTTGCCTAAAAGACTCACACTACACAGAGAGCTAATGTCCAGTTAGGTGTCACAAAAGCTGGGTCAATGCTTGGCCACAAAATGTGGCCAACAACCATGGTGTATTCATCAGCAGGAGTCTTGCTAAGAGGATTTACAGGATAGTTCCCCATTTACCAACTAAAAGAACCATGAGTTACAACCATTTAAATCTGATTTTCTGTGCTGAGGAATGTGCCCACAGATCTCCTTCTAGATTCCTGCTGCCATGGAGCCATTGGAGGGTCCATGAGACTTGATAGTTGGAAATCTGCCCTAGCAGCTGTTTCATAGTTCTTGGGCATCACGCACCACCAGCAATAGTCCCGCTCCCCTGAACTACAGAAAGTCCATCCTGGCCATGGCATTTATATGGTAACAATCCAGCCAGCAGGTCAATTATTAGATTATGACGATCTGAGAGGTCACTGCCACTGAAAAAAAAGTTATTCCCTACCACCCACCTCCACATCTTCCCTCTTGCTGCTTTCTGTATGTTTATGTTATCATTGCCTGAGCTGATGCAGTCACTAAACCAGCAAACTAGCCCAGCAGAAATTAACTTATTTTTTCTGGTGGTTTTGTATCTAGAAGGTGAGGGAATGGTGCCCACTTAGTTAGCTGGATGAGCCCACCAAGAGGCCAAATGAGTGGTGGAGTCATCACCAGCAAGTGGGTGATGGGAAGGGGAATATCCCTTTTGACAGCTGGGAGGTATTAGGTCAGCTCAGTCACTACGTGAAATGTTTCCCTTAGACACAGCAGCTATAAAGCTCTTTCCTGGCAAAGTTAACTACTGACCTGAAGATGGGTAGGATAGCACAGAGCAGGCTGCAGCTAAAGAACAGGGAAGTGGAATCATCTGGCAGTTGGATGATACATCTAGGAAGCTGTAACACAGATCCTCCCTCTAGGACTGAAGGGTCTGCCTGGAAAGCTCACAGACATGCTCTCGGTCACTGCTTTGATTAGAGCTGAAAGCATTGCTGGTGGGGCTAGAAGCACCAACAAAATCCCCAGGGGAATAAAGGGGTTGCCAGGCAGAAGTGACAAAACAACACATAGAGCATAGGTAAGACAACTGTGCAACTGTTACACAAGGCTGGTTCAGGAAAGGCATGGGAGTGCTGGATGGAGCTCAAAGGAGGTTTGTAGAAAGAGATCTAAGGATGAGGAAGAAAAAAAAAAAAAAAAAAACAACCAACTCTTAAGTGGGAAGTTTAAGGAGCTCAGTTTGTGCAGCATACTGAACAGAAAGTTGAGAGGTGCCTTGACTGCTGCCTACAAATAATTACACAGGAGTGAGCTCCAAGAGAAAGTGGCTTCCTGGCCTCCCTAACAAAGGCAAAACACTCTTGAAGCTGGATATAGAAATTATGTAAATGTAACCCTGAATTCAGATGCCATTTCTTGGGATGGAGGGCTCATAAAGATTAAAACAGTTTATCAGGGAAGCCAGTGCAGTCACTGTAGCTTACAGATTTCAGAAGACTCCCCTTTCTTTTTTTCAAAAGGAAAAACAAAGCAAACAAAACAAACACCCACAAAAAAAAAAAAAATTGATAAAAAAACCACATAAAAAACCCCAACCAACACCCTCCCCCCCCAAATAAACCACGCAAACCAAACATAACGACAACAACAACAACGAAAAGCAACCAAACAAAATATCACACTTCCCCCTACAAAGTCTAAAGGAAAATGCACAGCCTGAGCATACAGGAAGTCAAATTAGATGGAAGCATAGCTCATTCTGGTCTATAAATAAACAAGTGATTAACTATTGCTCTAATTGTTGTTTGCTATCGATAGCAAAGGGACTATTTTGCTCCTCTTCCATCAGAGAGGGATTTGTGCTACCAATAAAAATCAGTGACAAAGTCACAGAACTGGCCCCTTTCACACCAGTAAGATCATGCAGCTAAATACAGCAACAAAAAGGCTTTGGCTAGAAATTGCCCACAGCTTATCTGTGAAGACAAATGCTTACTTCTTTAAATGGGAGCCTAAGCAACGATACCAAGCCAGCTAACAATCAGTTAAGCAGTCCCAGGCATGTTCAGGTTTTTCTGGGTTTTTTGAAAGGTTTATGAGAATCTAGCATTTGGCTTTTATTTTACTACCTTATCCTACCATGCAGTTTCATTAAACATGTTTTAGCACATGGAACCTTCTATCTAAAGACAACACAAAGACCTCTGTAAGGAAAGACAAGTCTCCCTCATACAAAATAAGGCATATTTGGGAAACCAATCATCCTGTAAGCCTTCCAGATTAAAAACAAAACCAAACAAAACCAAGCCAAACCAAAAACAATAATAAAAAAAGGCAACTATTTGGAACAGCAATTCTTTGAAGGAAAGGGGAAAACCAACAAAAACTCTTCTATATGTTCCTGGGGGAATGTCTATTTTTAAAGGGCACAATCACAGACAGATGCAAAACTACAACATAGTCACAGAGTCACCATTTTGAACCTTAAAACTACAGCACCACATCATTAGAGGGTTTTATATAACCTTCTAGATGTACAGATTGATGAGTACATGTGGATGTATAAACAACTGTAAAGCATAATTTCCAACTTACAGTAACTCCAAGTAATCTAAAGCATCTTTAAGGAAGGAGGAAAAAAAGCTGCAAAAGCCTACCATTTCAAAATCTGTGCACCCAAACACATTCTCTAATAAGTAGAGCACTTTTTGAAAGACCTAGTGATATAATAAAGCCCTAATCAAGTCTCCTCTTCAACATAAACTGAGAAACAACTCATTCTTCTAACCTGCTTCTAGATACTAGACCTCACGATGTACATTCTTAACTTGGAAACCTGAGCATCCAGAGGAGACCCCATATCCTTCAGCAGCCACACCTGCCCTGCTTCATCGCTCTAGAGGTGCAGGCAGCCAGGATAATTATTCCATTAACAACATAACATGTACCTGAGACTTACTACCATGTTAAGGCCACCTTCTGAAAATTTAAGCTGTGTTATTACTTTCTTTCCCAACAGATCAGAGCCAGAAGAATAGCTGTTTTTTTTTATTCTGAAACAAGTCTATTTGAACAGAGTTGTTCTTTACAGCTGAGCTTAGCCCTTTTTTGTGTGCACAATTTGCCTCCTGTTGCTTGACCACTGCCACAGGCTTTTGCGTACACCCTGGCATAGCTTTTCTACAGAGAAAAACAATAAAAGACTGACCCGTGACGTTAGAAACCAGCATCTAAACAGGTAAAAGGAAAAGCAGAGTCTGACAGCAGTACATGGTGACAGGACAGAATTTGGGAACAGGGTTATCTGAAGTGCTTGTGACCGAGCTTAGACAAAGAGGGTTTTACAGTTACAGCTGCTGGCACATTGACAAAAGGGTAGGTGAGTCTCTTACTTGCCTGCACCTGGTTGGTGAAACATCGCAACTGACAGGAGATGACTCAGAAGCCCTTATGAAACATCCTCAGGACAGTCATCTGAGGCTACGGTGGTTCCTATTGTTCCATCAGCGAGTTGTGGCTGGTGATAAAATAGGTTTTGTGTCTCTAAAATGGTGTAGCGTGTGGTAGCTTTTGTTTGTTTTTAAAGACAATTTAGCATTTACGAAAGATGTTATGTCAGCTCAGGCAGCCGAGGCACCCCCATGTACGCAGTAGTTACACAACCCATGTTAGCTGCCCTGGGTTATCCACCTTTCCAGCAAACTGGTTGTGGTCTTGTTCCTGTTCAAGCAGCAAAACAGCGCTTCTGCACACAACTGGTATTCCACAACCTTCATCTTACAAGAATCTTAAACAAACTCAGCTTTCCTGGATTTAATTAAAAAACAACAAGAAGTAACTCAAAGGCTACATATTCCACATGACATTATCCTCACTTACTACAAATGTATTTCAGTGTTTCTCTCATTATAAAGGAGAAAGATTATATAGTTTGCATCGCTGCCTGGAGTCACATTTTTCAAATGTGGTGTCTAAGACAAAGCTCCTAAATCTACATTTAGCTGCTCAAATAAAGGGGCTCTATCTTAACCAGACAGTGCACAGAAATTCTCCAGAAACAAAGGAAAGTTGCAGGCACCCAACTTTTTTGAAAGAAAAAAGAAATAATCACATTATGTATATATAAGTGTCCCAGTACAGGCACCTGAAGATAACAGAGGAAAGAAGGTTTGACCACATTGGCCAGAAGACTTAAGATGACAGAAATGCCCACCTGAAATTGTTTGCAGCTGTTCTAGTAATGCAAGAAAGAAATAGCAGTGTAGAGAACTAGTGGGAAATAGAAAAGAGGAAGGATGAGATGAACAACGAGGGATTTGTTAAGGGTATGTCTTAGAAAGGGGGCCAGGGCTTTGTGAGAGCACAGGGAATGGGGTGCCCCATCTCACCAACATACAGTCCCAAGAAATGCCTAGTTGGTAAGAAGCAGACTGCTGCGCGTCTTTTTAAGACAACAAAGGGACTGCTGGGTTTTACCCTACCTGTTCTGTGTATAAAACTTCTTTAGCCCTCAAAAGCTGTAATTCAAAGAGTAGAGGCACAAATTTCACACAGCTGAGAGACACACAACTATCTCTACAATTTCACCAAGTGCCTGCCTACACGAACCTCTAATTATCTGCACTGTCATGTGTAATTAGTCACTCTGAACATGTAGTAATTGTAAATATGTGAATGTTAGACACACTTCATACATTCGATAGCATCCTGTGTTTGTACACAGGCAACTCTCAGTAGGTAGAACAAAGATCATACCCTGAAAGGGGCAAGCAAAATAAACAAAAGATACAGTGTACATGTCATTTATCCTGTAATCTTACAAGAAATCAGAAAATTCATTTCTGAAGTATATAATCAAGTGTTTTCTGTGTGCGGTTTGTTTTTTGTTTTTTTTTTTTTTCTTTTAAATAATTGGACACAGTGCTTCCATGGCCTGCACTAATGACAGAAATTGAAGCTCATTATTCAAGCTTGCTGTGATCGATACAGAGAAAACATGAGAACGGTAATGAGCAGGCAGTCCTAGTACACAATTTTTAAGGTCAGTGAAAGTTATTGTGTGATTACCTCGAAAAATGGACATTATCAGAGAAATATAAATGTGGAAATGGAGGACAGATGCAGTTGAGAAATATCACTGTGCACACCTCAGCACACCTAAACAGTCTTTCATGTAGTTGAACCTCACATTTGCAAAAATCTGGAACTACTCAAACATGAAACTCAGCATATATAATAGGGTTAACTTAACCCAAGCATAAAAAGGCTAGCTACATCTACAACAGCCAGATCTCATCCATCTCCTTCTCTTATTCTGGGTATCAGAAAGATTGAAGTCTTAATAGCTGTCTTATTCACTCATTACCTTACAGGCTTTAAAAATCTCCATAAAAATAGATTTCAAAAACAACTCTTATTCAAATCAAGCACATTTGACTGCAGCTACATCAAACAGAGTCCCAGTTTTATCAGAGATATGCTGCTTCATGTCAGTTAGTTGACACAACCACGCGTCTGCCTCTGTGCTAAATACAAGTGCATGCAGGGCGGGGGGGAGAGAAAGGAGGAGAGCGCAGACCCGCATGCAAACATGCTGTTATCTGTTTTTTTCCAGTTGGAAAAAATTGTTAGCACAGCTCAATCAAATCTACTGAAAAGAGCTAGGGACTCCTTCAACCACCCTATTTTGACAAGCTCTTTATCCTGGGCCTTATCCCAAATGTGATGAAGACCATGGGAGTTCCTCAGCTGACCTCAGTGGGGTTTGGATCAGACCCAGTCTGAAAGTTAATCTCATTTGATATGGTTGTGTTAATTTGCTATATTGCTAGAATAAAAAGTATAGCATAGCATTAGAAAGGCTGACAAAATCTGACTTAACAGAAAGCAGCAGCAAGGCCTCAGCACGCTAAAGGCAATATAAGGATTTCGCCCTTGCTGGACGGGCACTAGGCCGACTGAGGGTGAAGCATGTAAATATTCTAGGCAACATGAAGATTACTTCTCAATTACTAAATAAATGATTTATCCCATTTCTTAAACTTACTGTGACAACACTGGTCCTGTTCCCAGCACCCCCTCCTTTGTAAACACTTTTGTCAGATGCAGAAATGGGCAAGGCCAACACTTGAATTTCGCTGCCATGTTCAGCTGCATCCCAAAGAAATGTGAAGAAGCCTTTTAGCTCTGGCATTCTCTGATGGATGAACATCCCCGTGCAAGACCTTCAGAGCAGTGATGCCCACGGCACACTGTAGATCTGCATTAAAAAATGCATTGTCCATACTGTCATACCATCTTACAGTTAATTTGCTACATTTGCTGTTTCTAAGAGATCCATAGAGCAAATCAAAAAAAGATCTCCAATCTTTTTTGATCACTCATCCCTAACAGTAGAATATTTTTGAGCACACATCCCAATGTATATGTACGTATTCATAAATTGTATACAAGTCCTACTATACTAAAAAATCATGTGCATTATAAAGCATACACTGAAATAGAAACTAAGAAAGGATGAGATAAAGGTGTAGTAAACTTTTTTTTTTTTTTTAATTAATGGTAGAAAAAATATTTTCTTCCTCTGATGGACTGCCTTGCACATCACTTGGGGTGTATGCACCCCACTTTGGTGACATAAAGGACCACGCTATGAAGGTACGATAAAGGACCACATATGTTCCCTTCCCCACTGCCAATGACATTTTGGAGTCTTACCATATACGGGCAAATCCTGGTCTCTTCTTCAGACATGAAGCTGGTCTGTGTGTGCTGGGTAGCACAACAGATGTTTTCTTTCTACATCTGCTGGTTGTCACTATATCACAAAACTGCTCAGCATTGCTGGCTTCTGCTCAGTGCTTAGCTTTTATAAGGCTGTCCCTGAATTTCCAGTTACAATCAGTGAATTAAAAAAACCCTCCTCTTTAAGATGGTATTTATATTCTGCAAACAGAATTAAAAATTTAAGTTTCCTCATCTTTGTTTTTATGAACTAAAAAAAAAATAATCACACAACACCTTCCTACATCTTTCACTTACTCTTTTTTTTTTGTCTCCCCTCTCTTCCATCCTACCCAAGACATCAGTCTTCCCATCTTTTTCCTGTTTGCATAGATAGAAGAAAGCCATCCACCTCTCTACAAATGTTTTCAAAAAAAATCTGTCCACTAAGCTGAACTTTTTGGATCCTTTACCTCTTTCCTAAAAACTTCTCTTACTGGTCTTCTAAATAAATTTCCTCAAATTAATGAGTTCTGAGGCATGTGGACAAGGACATGTGTTACTAAGCTTATTTACGTAGAGGAGCCAAAATCACCTAATAAGATAGAGCTTTAAAGCTTTACCAGTTTATGAAAAGGCTTAGGGGATAACACAGGTGCCTGCAATTGCTGGGGGTTGGGCTTAGCATCTCAGGAGCCCCCTTTCCAGACTTACCCTGACACACTCTTTGTCCTCCCTACCTTTGGCTTGCTTACCTCTGTTTATTACTTGGCTGCAGTATAAGAAGTGGAAAGTAGAAAACATACCTTTTGTTTATTTTTTGACAGGCCTACCCATTCCTGTATTTCATAAGCTATAAAAAAGCCATGTCAAATTTAGAGCACCACACATATTATCCAGTCGAAGGTAGGGCCTCCACACTTGTTTTCACACTGACTGCTTTCCCTGTAAGCCATCCCCTTATTAACATCAATTGCAAATCAAACTGTAGAGGTGAAATTAATCACTGTGCAAAGAGTCAGCAGGTATCCTACTTCAGCCCATCAAAACAGGGCTTACATTAAACTCTAAGTAGTGCTTCAGACTTATATTAAGCCTTTGTAGAGGGTGTACTGCACTTTTTCTGAGTTATATTTCATGCAAACCATAACCCTAGGAAAATGCACTTCAGCACTTAGGCACTGTGCAAATAGATATTACAAGGAAAAAAAAGAAACAAAACAAAAAACCAACAAACTTCAACAGATAAGCTAAGGGGCGCTATATTAGGAAACACTTTAATGGTTTTTTTCAATGCTACTTTATTCTAAGAAATTGATCGCTTCTCTGAGAAAATTATAAGCAATGTGATCTGATAACCTGTAATAAACACATTATGTTCTCAAAATGAATCTTATCAAGTGGAAAATACCTTTAAAGCTTCTCAAACTACATGAGTTTCCAAATGCATGTCTTTGTTAGCAACATACCAACAGGAAAATGAGCTTAGGAAAGACCTAGAAAACCCCAGTGTTCAAGTGTGATCTTTATTAATAGGATTTTATAGCAACATAGTTCCACTGAATTCTATGAAAAAAAAAAAAAAAAGCCAAACTAATTTCTGTTTAAGGGAAAACAAAAGCATAACTGCATCTTGAGAAACTCTACAACCCTTATATTATCTAACCCACTGTCCTGACCAGTCTCTCCTCTTCTACTAAGTATTTAACCCAGAACCATAGCTGGCCTGAGCCTGGGATAGGAGGGGAGGCACCATGGGGCTCTTAAGGCTGTCACATCCAAAAGACTTAACCTAGTCTTTGTTCCTGTTCTTCTTCACACAGCCATGGCAAAACTATGACTACAGTACAAAATCTGTAGTGTTGCAGGAATACCAGTACACGACACTGACCACACACCCCCTGCACCAGCAAAGCCACCGTGCGCAGGAGGAAGTGGAGCTCTACCAGAGGAATCAGAGCACTCAAGGCTCTACCAGCAGGACTGTATCCATAAAGGACCACACTTCTTCATACTGCCTGCACATCACCATCATGTAGTACAGAATCATACATTAATCCCAGTTTATTTCTCCAAGAGCAAGGAAGGAGCATTGCTATGGAAAGGTGAGACACATCCTATCCTGGCCAGATGGTGCTTCTCTTCTGGCAGAGGGGAAGAAAATTCCACAGCTCTTTTAATCACTTCAGTTCAAATTAAAGTACTCCTCCATCAAGGTTTGAACTCACACTAGAGGGGTGGCACACCACTGCAGCGCTTCAGATTCGTGCCCAGCTTCCAGTTGGTGAAGGCAACGTCTGTCTCTGTGTTGAGTCTTGGAGATTTCACTACCACAATCCCTCACTGCCCTTTCCAGAAATGGACTCTGCTGCCCAACAGCACCAGCACAGGCTCTCTCTGTAGAAGGAGAAATGCCCATGATGATGCTCCAAAGGATACACAAGCAGGCTGTTTCATTTGAACTGTGAACACTCTGCACTGGTTACTGATTATAGAATTACTGCTCCTCAGTTAATTAATCATGTTGTCGGCAAGTAAAAGAATCTCACTGATCTTAAAATAAGGGTTACCTGCATGTAAACTATGAGAACAGAGCAGAATACAGGAGAGGAATATTGAGTATTTAACTTCAGTAGATCTTGTCCTCCACCTCAAACTTGCACTGATTAAATTCATTGCAGACAACATAGTCCATTGACAACACAGTTCAAGACAAATTTATGGCAGTTCAAAATTCATTTATACCACTTTTGTTTTCTTTAAAGGGACTGGCAAAAAAATCGGAAGAACATTTCCAAAAATTACCAATAAAAACTTACAACTATGCTATTAATTCTGTATAAAGAACATTAAACTTCCAGATAAACCTGTGCAGGTGTCTGTGCATACCTGTAGGAACAGAAAGCTTCCATGAACTATTTTCCCTGTTTACATAATCACAGAATATTCATGGTTGGGAAGGTCCTCCTAGATCACTGAGTCCAACCATGCCCTTACCAAAAAAAAAAAAAACCTAAAAACCCTGATAAAAGACAACTCCAAAAACACAAAATAACCCCCTCCATGCCTGCCACTAGAGCATGTCTTAAACAACCAGGTCCACCC
>JANHGN010004282.1:0-27481 GCA_024605025.1 Megaceryle maxima | reverse complement strand
GCTTAAAATCAAAGAAGAAATGATGAAAAATTCAGAGGGGATATTTAAAAAACTACCCCTCCCTGTTTGTTTTTTTTTTTTTTTCAGTGTCTTCACATGCAATCTCTCCCTGAATATGCAATGTCTTTCCTGCTCGGGAGTGCTGCGTCCTTCACAGTGGATTGGTTCCTCTTTCGGAGCAGAGGTAACCGGCCCCCTTCTCTCCTATCATTCCCCCTTCCTCCCCCTCCTCCTCTTATCCTCCCCCAGGGCAGGCGGCCGGCGTGGGAAATGGGCCCGACGTGCGCTGCATGGTGGATGGCAAGCGCTGCTCCTGGTCCACGTGCCCTGGCTGCCGGGAGAGGGACGGGGTTACGCTGGCCGCGTCGGCCATCCCCCCATCCCCCATCGCGTCCGTTCGTGCGGGGGGAGAGCAGAATCACCCTCGCACGCTCTTGCCGCCACCTCGGCACCACGGACTCTGGGTCCCGCGGCCAGTGCGGGCACAGCTGTTTGGGTGCCGGTAGGAACAAGCGCAGCTGTTTCAGGCAGGGAAGGTTTCGCCCTCTTGGTCAAATCTGTTGCGCAGTGTAACTTCCCCCCACTCGCCCCCCGCCTCCCCCTGCTTTTCCCAGATGCACACGGACGCCCACACGCGCTCAGACACGACACGGCATTTGTCTTCCTGATCTGGTGAGATCAAATGGGAAGCGGGATCACAAATGTAATCGGCTGTAATAAATAAAATAGCCCGAGATGCTGGAGATATACAGAGGGGAAATAAGAGCTTGTGTCCTTAAAGGGAACATCTGATAAAGCCACCGAGGTGGCATCTTGCGTGTGGGAAGGAATCCGTCTTGCTGACATTCGCAGCCTCTGTAATCCTAAAGCAGCCTGGGAGCTCCCCCAGCTTTTCTGCATCCTCCTCGAAGCGCCGTTTCCGATATTCTGCAGCGGGGCTTAGCTGATGTTGTAGCGTAGCTGTTGATTGGAAAGAGGGGTAATTGCTAAAATATGCAGATGCAATTAATGACTAGTTTCTCCCCATTTCTTGGCGGAGCGCGGTTTGCGCTGCCGGCGTCCGAACTCGCGTCCACAGCGGCGCTTTCAGCCCATGACAGTTTGTTTTTTAGGAATATCGGTGGTTCTCACTGGAAAATTACTCCTGGGATTTGCAGTGGGAATCCATCTCGGATTAAAGAGAAACAGATTATTTATATATTTATACCACTCTATACCTTAACGTATATTGAGTATTACTGGTTGTGCGCACACATGTACACAAAAATGAAGATGCTCCCGAGAGAAAAGAGAGAAAAAAAAAAAAAATCTGGTGGGCTTGAAAGTAACATGTTCATAATAATACGAGAAAAAGGTTAAATACAGTAAACATGACAGCAAATTCGAAAGCAGGGTAAAAAAAAGTCAGAAACTCCACATAAAGCGGTTAAAGCCATTTGACAGAATAGAGAAAGTAACTCAAGAACTCCACCAAGGGACAAACAGATGAAATGACACCACAACAGCATTAAGCCTGCGTTGAACTTTCACCTTTTTAAAGTGTCGTCGTGCTGATCCGGTACAATTCTGTTGTGATCTCTTCACCTCCCTTCCCTACCACAACCTCCCTCTGGCCGCTTCAGGGCTCCCTCAATTTGTTGCAGTGAATATACTGTGAGGTCGGCTGAATTATAGGGAGTGCTGACACTTGTCCAGTGTCTTTCACAGCTTTGCAAAAATGCTTGCTGTGTAGTAGCATGTAATAGACAGCAGTGATTAAATTATTCATTGCAGCAACAGCCTTTCTGATGGACGTTAAAATTTAAGAGTTTAAATAAGGAAACCACAGATTTAAGCATATAACTACATCTGTGCTTGCTTAACTGAAATCTAGCAAAGCATGAAAGCAGTTACTTTAAATCCTCTCTCTTTTACACTGTGTGAATTTTGAATTACATAACACACCATAAAAGTTACTGACAGAGCAAAAATAATCTGTGATGGATAACAGTGGTTAAATCTCACATTATTATAATTGCTTGTTCTTAAAGTAATATTTGAGCTCTGTTCAAAACAGAAGGTTCTTGCATAGGGATGATTCCATCAACATTTCTGAGTTCTCACATTTATAAAGAATGATGAAAAGTAACATTTAGCAAAAGTGGTTGTGATTCTGTTTATGATTCTTTTATTTCTTACAAATCACAACGATTAAGGTATTTTGTTTAATTTTTTTTTTTTTAATTTGGTATTATTCTATAGAGTCTGTTATGAAAGGTCTTGTACAGACAGTGGTGTTTTTGTTTGTTTGTTTGTTTGTTTTTTCCAGATATTGACAAAAACCTAACCATTCAAAATCATGCAGATATGACAGACAGATTATGCTTAAAATCAGAAGGAAAAATTAATGAAAGGTCTTAAAAAAGCATATGAATTTTCATGAGGGAAGGCAGATTTTGATTAGATTTATGCTTCATGTGCAGCCACTGCCTTTCCTGGATTTACGGGGATATAAATGAGTGCCACACTCAGTCTCATTATTTTATAGATTTATTTTTTAATTAACCTATTATTCAATTTCTCTGAAAGCAAAATAAACTAAAGAAAAAAAAAGTGAGTTTAGATTAATTCCTATAAAAAATAGAGGGAAAATATGAAACATTAATATATATTCCATATAAAGAGATAAAATGAGACATTCGGGGGGGATAATTAAAGGTAGATTTGATTTAAATTATATTAAATGAGAAGCAGGTAGCATTGACAAAGAAAGAAAAATGTGTTCACTGTCATTGAAAATACTATGGGTACAGTTGATATGCATGTGGATTGACTATCAGAGAACATTACAGTTACTTTTGGAAATAATGTAGGATTTTTTTATATAATATTTCCTAGGTTAATACCAACAGTGAGCACATTGAAGGTCTCAAAGTGCTTTGTAAATTATTCCTATGAGATAAAAGGAAATGTAATAATGACCTGCTCGGTCACCCAGCAAATCACTAACAAACGGGTCTTTCCAGATTAAGTTTGTCATACCACAGTTTTGCACTTCTGTAGGTTTGGGTTTTTTTTTCAGTATATTATGGAATCACCTCAATATTTGTCTTTGAGTAAGTGGCAATAATTTATGCTTTATTTTATGGTCTGCTGGAAAGTCAAAGAAGCTCATTCCGAGGACAGCTTAAAGCAAGTTTGTGTTCCAGATAACTACATGTGTAAAGAAAAGGCTTGTATCATTAAATTTGATGGATAGTGGTAAAATACACCAAACTGTTACAGACATATTAAAATACAGTTATCCTCAAGCTCCTGCTCCCAGTTATTTCTGTCAACTATCCCTTATGTACACAACTGAGTACACAGACTTTGTAAAGCCATTTTGCCTCCACACACACTAGAAGACTTCTCAATCTAATATTATTTTTCTGTCCTATGTACTACATTTTGCTTTTTTGTTGTTGTTGTTTTGTTGTGTTAGTTTTTGGGTTTTTTTTGGTTTGTTGGTTGTGGTTTTTTGGTGGGCTATTTTGTTTGTGGGGTTTTTTTTTGTTTGTTTTGTTTTAGGATACTGCAAAGAACTTTGCTGTGAGTCAAAGCTTTCTTTAATTTTTAAATGACAATCAGCAGATCATAAAATCTTTTCTCTGATATTCCTAATGCATCCTGTGCAGCTTTAATTTATTATTAATATAATTCAGGATAGCATAAAAGATCTGGCATGTCTTCATGAATCTACTGTGTCAGCTGACTGTTGAGTAGAAAATAGCCAAGCAAGATGGCCACTCTGAAGAGTTTAGAGGAAGAACCTTTGATATTAAAATTTAAATGATGTTATAGATAATTTAATTCTGCATCACTCTATTCCCTTCTGTAAGTTAATGTCAATATATGTTATTTGCTATACCTAAAATGTGATTTTAAGTTTACACATATACTCAGTCATTTGAGAGCTTTAATGTTTCTTTCTACTTCATCAAAAATAATCATTACTCTCTGGCTGCAATAAGGGTCACATAAATACACAGTTATTATAAATTAGGGAAATAAATATGGTGGTAAGAAATGTAATTTAGAATAGGACCAAGCTATTGATTGCTTATTGGACAGTCTATTTGGTCTTGTTCTGCAATGATTAAAACTGTTTAACTAGATATTTTATATTAGACTTGACATTTAATTTCATATAAAAAGTGCAACACCAGAACCCATAGAGGTCATATTATTATAACCTTTATTACAGGTACAGTGCAGAAGCATACCTTTCATTCCTTTGTTTGTCCGTACCAGAGGCATGATTATTTACCAGAGAAAAGTAAGGGACACTCACCTGCTACCCTATGCTGTTAATAGTGAGCAAGAGATAGCAAGTGTAAAGAGGTGGAGTCCCTTGCACCTTTCCCTAAACTAAATTAAAACATAAATATGTATACACATGCCTGTACTGTACAGGTCTTTGGCATTTAGCCAAAAAGAGAACTGGAATCTGGGGAAGGTCCTGTTTGTGTCATCTTAAACCTTAATCCTGTATGCACCATTAGGAAAAAAAAAAAAAAAAAGCTAAGTCCATCCAGTAGCCAACTATATTTTAGTCTGTTAAGCACTTATCTATATGCTCGTACAACCCTGATCAGCTTTGCTTCTGAAATGTTTTGCACCGCTACCTTAATTCTCCAAAATAAGAGTGAAAGGGTTTTAGCCAGCCTTCCTGTGGGGAAGATTACATAGCCTGTTTTTGAAATTATTTGTTCTCCTGCTGTTTCTTTTGCACTTTTTGCCATGCACAGGCAGCCATACTTTTATGCCCGCTTTAACTGTTTTGCAGTTTCTTTGTAATCATCTTTTGCATAATTACATTTTTAGCTTTCTCTATAAGAGTAATAAGTGCTGTACAGAGTGCGGTTTTATGACCTACAATACATCTAGAGGAAGAGAGGTACTGATAAGTTTCCACATTTTTCATCTTCTGATAGAAGCCTGACATATCTTCCAGTTCATTCATTCTGTGAGATGATTAAAAAGTTGCTCTTCAACAAACTAAACCTCATCCAGGGCTCAGCAGGAAATAACTGCCATCTAAACACATTAAAGAACAGGCAGGGCAAACCAAAGTATACCTCTCTCTTTGCCTTTTAAGTTCATGGGAAAAGGAGAAAAGCAGTCTAATATTGTGATAAAACTGGAAGCCTGCAGCAGCTGGTAGATGGGTGAGGATATAGAACCTAATCCAAAGCATACAGAAGTCAATGGAAGTACTTTGACTAAATAAGCTTTGCATTAGGCACCTAGTGAGTGAACGATGTTTAAAGCATTCATATAGATCTTAAGAAGATGAGTGAAGAAGAAAATGATGTGCATTTTAATAAAAATAAATGCCATTAAACCACTTGGTAGTATAAATGTTATTTTGCCTGACCACAGAGATGATGTTTTTAACTCAGAATAAACTGCAGTGGATCCTTGGGTGCTGAGGCCTATCTTTCACCAGTGCAAGCCCTCATGTTGCAAAAATGCCATATTTTAAAAACATATATACTTACATATTTATAAAACATTCTTATGTTGATAGTGAACTTGAATTTCAATACATCACTATAAACATCTGCAGGCTCTTTTTACCCATTCAAGTGTTTACAGAGAGCATTTATCTCATCTAAGTTTTGTTTGCAAAATAATACAAGATTTTTCAATTTCCTCTCATGAATTAAGTTCTGCATTCCTGACATTATGCTGACAGAATTCCCCTTCACCTCCACTCCATTTTCAGTGAAGCTTTCAGTGAATCTTTCTTTAATATGGAGAATAGGAATTGTTCATAATTTCCATCATAAAGATCCATTCTACCCGATGTAATAGCATCAAACATCCTTTTCTCTCCCAGAATTAGCTTTTGTAATACTCCATATTAGCATCTTTCATAGCCATATCATGATTTGGTGGCTCACAGTCCTTCTCTAGTAGACTTTTTGGATCTTCATTTTTCTTTGTCATTTCCAGTTGATGAACTCACAGTTTATATCTGAAAATCTTGTTACATTGCTCTTTGTATTATTTTGTTTAATGCTGTTTCTGTTATAGAAATCATCAAGGTCATCTGATTCTCCCTGGATGATTTTTGATTTTGATTCTTTTCAGACTTGTTTTACCGGCAAATTTCAGCAGCATGCTCCAAGATTTTGTGATCGGGTCTTTAACTTAAATTTCAAAAAGGTCCATGAATAACCCCTTGACAGCTTCCATGTAGTGATACAAACACCTAACACAATCTGTTGTCCTCTCCCAATTAGTCAATTCTTTATCTTCTCAATCTTAATTAACACTTTCCGTATCAGATAGTGTCAAACACTGTTTTGAAATCCATATAGGTGAGATCTTCTGTACTTGCCTTTCTTAGAAGAAGATATTATTAAAGAAAGATATCAAGTTGTCTTGGTTTGAGTGAGAACACAACTAATTCTGTTCAGTGAGTTTACTCCTCAGCTCATTTCTTCTAACTAACTGCACTGTCTGAAGTCAGCAGCCTGTTTGCACAGGCATTGTCTGCTTCTAGCAGTGATAACACTCCATGTTTAGAGTTAGTACCAAGGATTGGTATGCAGACCAAGGCCACTGCTGGATCTTGTGTACTGCATTGGGGGGTGCACAAAGTAGAAGTCTGCACCTGTGGGGAGGATCGGTGACAGGTGACCCTAAACTGACCAACAAGGGATTCCATCCCATATACAGCATGTTCAGTATAGCTGAGGGATCTGGAAAGTCTCAGCCTTCTCTTTGTCTTCTTGGCCTGCTTTGTCAGCTTTGCTCAACTTGGCTTGGGTCCTCTTCTGGTTTCTTTTTTGGAGCATCTGAGGAGGACTCTGTCCATTCTGCCTTCAAATCTATCTGTGTGTTCCTGAATCCGGTACCAGAATCCAGCTCCTGAACACATTTCCCATCTACTGCGGGGCCCAGCCTGGAACCTCCCAGTGCCTGCTCCACAGCATCAGTGATGCAATTACCATCTGGGGAGGGAGGGGTGGGTTTGATACTGTTTTTGTATATATTTGTATGTATTCCATTTTCATTATTATTATTTTCATTTTCATTATAGCTGTTCTATTTTCCGTTTCTAATCGCTAAGTCTCTCTCCCTTATTCCCTTTCTCTTCCCCTTTGGGGAGGGGTTGACAGAAAGTACGTGTTATAGGTTTAATGGGCCACCCTGACCCTAAACTGTGACACCAGTAAATGGTATAATCTACTCTGAAACATTTAGATAGATTTTATTAAGTTTGCTTTGTCCTTCTCTGTTGTTACTCACTCTCTGCTTCAAAATTTACTCTGAAGCTTTCCATCTTAAAACAATCTAAAAATAATTTTGAAAGATCTATTTCTTTCCTCCTTCATCTTCCCTTCTCAAATGTAGACAGGCCATTTTGCCATTTTCCATAAATGATCACTACTTACTAAGAACCTTGTTCTAGAGTCTTCAATATATGTATTAATTCCTTCAGTATTCTGCAGTGAAGGTTATCAAGACTCTGCTTTGAGTATTTTGTAGTATTTGAATTAATTTCATTTCAGATGTAATGATTCTTCTTCCACACCTTTACTTTCATTGATCATTTTCCTTATTTTAACATCATGATCCTTGTTGCAAGCTGACACAATGCACAGTTTATTTGGGTATGTCTAGGGAAGTAATTATAATGTTACTTAATTTTTACTTACTTTTTATCACGTTCTGCAAGAGTGAAACCATTGCTTTCTTAGCAATTTTCTGAATAAGTTCTGAATGTTTATGTTTGACACTTCATTAAAGTCTACAAGGTGATATGTTTACATATGTTGCTATTTTACCACTGCACGTCTGTGTGTTTCTTGTCTGTGTATTACCTACATATTGTCTACATCATTCTTCTGTAAATTCATTATTTTGCATGTCTGAATGCTTCATATCAAAAAAAGGACAATGAAAATGAAAAAGTACAAAATAGGATGTATCTGACAAAAAGGAGCATAGAACTTTAAGAGAGATGGATAGTGTGTAAATAGAATGAAAAAAACAGTTACAAGAAAATAAAAACATACGTGAGATTGGCATTTTACATTAACAGAGTTGTCCAGAATGTTAAAGGTCAATCCAAATGTAGAAAGATGCTACCAATTGCCTGATGCTACCAGGCTGAATATACAGAGGGTATATATATATTTATATATGTATGTGAAGTCCTTGATGAATGAGCAGAATCCATATACTAGGATAAATTGTTCCATGAATATTCTATCTGGTACCTTAGAGAAGTTTGGAGTGATATAGTAGAAAGAGAATATTAGAAATAGAATAATGGGGGAGTGAAGATAGGGAAGTGGTTATTTTTAATTTTACGAACAAATCCAATTAAACACTTATAAGGGAAAAATGTGCTAAAAGGATATCAGAAAGCTGAGGGAGTTCCAATTTTAATTTTGAAACTATGCATCAACACAGCCGATGCAACACTACTTTTTAACTAAGTTATTAAATTTTATTTATTAATTTTAGTTCTTATTTAAAAAAAAAAATTGTACTAAACTTCTATTGTGTTTTTGTTTGGGGAGACTTCATGACTTGTAGTGTTATTTAAAGAGGGTATGTTTAATTTACTACAGTTCCAACAAGTTCATGAACACAAAGTAATGAGAAGAAAATTTTTTCAGTTTTCGCCTAACGTGTCATTCTTGGAAGAAGCTATTGACTTAACTTGGTATTATTACTACTCTGAAAGTTATAAGTAAGAATGATAACATCAGCTATTATAACTTCATGACACTTCAAATAATATATCTCTTTTTAGTTTCTTATTACTTTACTAAGCTTTAGCATACTGTCTTTCTGTGTCTGAAACTATAGTTAAATTTTTGAAAAAATTCGGACTGATTTATTCAACGTGATCTGATAATGAAGCTAGATTATTTTACCCATTATGATATTTGTAGACAATCTTATTTAAATAATTTCATCATTTTCATACATTTCACTAAGAACTTGAGCTTTCAAGAGGCTATTTTTTGTGAGTATTTTGTCTGAATATTAAAATCCATCAATTCAAGTTTGTTCAAGTTGCAATCCACTAAAAACCTGATTTTTAATTAAGATTGGTATGGATTTTACATTTTTAGAAAATAAATTCCCCAAAGATTTCATTCACACTGTGTGTAGCCCAACATGTTGACTGTTACTTTCTTGACAATTTCATCTCTTTGCCAAAAACTACTTTCCTCCAGTATTATATGACCTCTCTTTTGTGACATAATGTGAAGCAGGAAGCTTCCATGTTTGAACACAGAGGGGTGAAAGTTAGATCTGAACAGAGAGAAAAGGATGAAGAAAGTATGTTGACTGTCCCAAGTATTGATGATGTAAAAAATTAACTGAATTTTGCTATAAAATTATCCTATTCACGCTTTTCATTAACAATGGTAATATTGTATAGGTTTAGATGTTGTTCAAATAGCAGAGGCTGTTCTGCTGGTAAAATCTATATGGTCCTGATGACCAGCCATGTAAGCATCACTAATATAGCATATGAGTAAACTTCTGTTTTGTTTTCTGTTAGTTAGAAGTCAGAAGATATTGGAATAATATTGTCAGCTAACCCTTAATTTAGATGCCACAGCAACATCCATCGCAATGTTTGATTGCAGTCTAATTACATGTTAATGTACTTGTTCTCCACTGCATCTCAATTTGCTATAAAATAAGTAAATAAATTAATTAAACAGAAATTATCAAATACATATTGAATAAATAAACAAATACATTTGAATAGACTAAAACTTTTTTTTTTTGAGTTACACAGAAAAATGTGTAAGTTCTGACTTAATAAAAAGCTATTTACTTTTTTTTCCACGTTCAGTGTTTGCCTCAAGGCCTTATTTACTGCACACTGTTCAAATAGCACCCTGGACACAGAAGTATTAAATGGAATTTTTATGATGTACATCACTGCATTGTCTAAAAAATTAAGAATTGATATTTAATTTGTGAAGAACTGTATTATACTAGGGGTTATTATTATTGCAGTATTATAGATTTGATTATTACATTACAAAGATGCATGTCAAAAATATCCACAGTTAGGATTTCTGATTTGAGCCTTTTAGGTCCATATTTTGGGTATTGTTTATTATAATCTCATAGCTTTTACACGTACAAACAATAAGGTGTGTTTGGGCATGCTCACAGTTCTTTGAAACAGTCTCAGGATTTCAAGTAATGTTCTGGGTTCAGCTAGGATCTGGTTAATTTTGACAAGAAGCCCAGAGAGGCCACAGCCAGGATAGCCAACTGAATCAGCCAGTCAGATATTTGATACCATACTGATGTCATGCCCCCTGTATAAAGGGGGAGCTGTCTGGGGGAAGGGTACGTCAATAGCAGGTTCCAAGTCGTGAGCAGTTGTATTGTATATCACTCACTTTATATATTATTTAATTTATATAATTGTTACTACTGTTGTTTCTTGCCTATTTGTGTTGTTCTACTAAGCTGTCCTTATCTCAACCTATGGAGTTTTACCTTTTTCCCTCGATTCTCTTTCCCTTCCACTGGGATGGGGTAGGGAGGAATGAGCGAGTGACCGTGTGGTGCTCATTTGCAGACTGGGCCTAACCCACAATGGGTAATAAGTCAGAAATAGGAAAAATCACAATCAAATGTTCTGTTCTGTGACAATATCCCATGAGAATCCTATCATGAAGTGTCAGTCTCCAGCTTTAAAATATGATGTACCAACACTACAAAGAACTTTTTCCTCCTTGCTTTCACTTCAGAGATGGTCAGTTCTGTATAATGAAGAAAGTAGGGGCCTTGAGGGGAAAAATATGACTCTAATGGAAGACTATGTCAGACTGCACAAGTATAAGTGAGTAGAATAATGATTCCACCTATACATTATTTTTGATAATTTCATAACTATGAAATGACCATTTCATTTTTTTGACACTAGTAGTGTTCTTTTAATATAATTAGGTGGCATATAGCAATTTCTGTTGAAGACAGAAGACAGCAAAGATCCCTATCTCTAAAAAAATTGGGGAAGGAGGAACTGTGGTGGTGGGAAGGACTCTTGAATAAGCATAAGTGAGAGATGCACAGATGGCAGAAGTTCCCAAATGTTCTAGTCTTCTCTCTGGGCATCTTTTGCTATATAAGTGTGATAACATTTGTTTGAAGGCATGATTAAGGCTTTATAGGCTTCACAGATGGAATGTAATTTAGTGGAAAGACTTGAAAGATAGAAGATTCAGACATGAAATGGATTCCGTGAAAGGAATTAGAAAGGGTCAGGTCCAGAGAGGCAGCATACATGTAATGACAGCTAAATATTGTTCAGTAAACAAAAGCTTGGATGACCAGTTAAATCACCTTCAGTAACTTCACTGGGGTTAGGTTAGATTGTAATAATACCTATCTGTGAAAGCAAAGACCTGAGTCAGTTCCCTTCAGCCAGGGATATCTTTTTTTTCTCCAAGGAATACGTGACTTAAAACATATAAGCAGTTCAGAAAACTTACTTAAAGTTATTTGGCATACATCCACCCTATATTCAATTAAATACTCTTAAGTACTAAGCTATAGAATTAGGTAAGTTTTCTGTCCTTCCTTTTCCTCCAGCAAAAGTAATTTACATTTCCAGCCTTCCTGTACCTTACAGCAAGCATTGTGTCCGCTATGCTATACATCAGGTAGAAAGAAAGCACCTTGAGGACACGGGACAGTAAACTTAAGAATATTTTCCTGTTGAGGGAAGTGAAAGAAAGTCATACCAGATAAAATGATTTACCTAGGCCTGATTTCAGAGATTCTTACCTAACATATATACGTATGCTTGTATGTATATATTTCTAAATATATGTATATTTGGTTACCTAATAGTAGCAACAAAATATTTGTCAAGCAGCTGCTAATAGATGTAAAATTCTATAAGCTGCTAGACATCAAAACTATTTATTGGCAATGTACAGAGTATGGTCAATTTTCTCAGGTTAGATTCATCAGTTGAAACACTTGGAACTAGTAATATAGGAACAAATAATTCTTGTTTCTGTTGTATGTACTTTAAAAGCAGAAGTAGTAGCTTTTTACAAAACAGTTTTGGTTTTAATTAGAAAGAAGGATTAGATGCCAACTAACTGCCTGTAGAAGAATGAAAACACTAGTGATCCTCAGACATGCTGGAAATGTAAGGTCTGAGACTGAGAACAGCCCATGCAATAGTGCTTTCTTACCATACAAGTACTGCCATTAAAACCACAATTCAAGGCTATTGTTACATTTGACTTTCTGATTCAAAAAATCTGATCTCTGAGCCAGACTGAGCACTAATCAGTTCTGAAATACTATTTTTAAAGTAATGTTTTGCTCTTAAAATGAGAAAACTTTTAAATAGCTAGCTTTTACCTTATCTTTACAACAGTAAGATTTCTGTTAGTAATTCTTCATTAAATTGGACTGTAAAATAGAGAGAGGAAAACTATTCCCGTCTTGTGGCTGTTTTGTGGGACTTGAGACATACATATGAAGAAAAAAAAACCCATACTTTTCTAAAAAAAAGGGCACACTTCCATTTTGAAGAAGGATGTCAGAGAGCCAAACACTATTTGATATACAAGTATCTTGTGGCCAGGATCCTACTTGCTTGTAGCCTGCTCTTGATAAGGCATTTTGTTTGACTGGCTGGCTTTCTTCAGTATTTTGTTTCCCAGAGATGTTTATTCTCTATAAAATATCTATGTGCCAATTTAAGGCATTCTAAAGTCAATCCATTGTAAATCTAAGCATGTATTATGAGACTTTCCTTTACTTGAATGTGGTTAATGAGTATGTTCCCATGACTTTTAAACGGACTGGTGCCTCAGCACATTTTCAAAATTACTCTATCCGAAGACATTTCCATTTATAATGAGACTTAAATCTCATTTCCTTCAATATCTGCCCTCACTTAGTCTTTTTTAAGGCTTCTCCGGAAAAAAAAAAAAAAAAAAAAAAAATCTCAGCTGCTGTTCTTGCTCTTAATGCTTTCCTAGTATTGATAAGAGTAGCAACCAACCGATGCTTAACTCTGCTACTTGTACAGAGACAATGCACAGAAACTGCACTATCCTCCATTCCAGGCTGAAGAGCTCTGTGTTACCATTTCATATTATCTATACATTCTGCTTCTGCTTTGTGCATCTGCTAAAGCTTCATGCCTCACTTTAGTCTCTGCAACTTTATGTTTTCCATGTACGAACTTAAGAGTAAGACTAGTAAAGATTCACTTAATTTCAAGATATTGCAGATTCTAGCTGGGAAAAAAAAAAGTCATCTGAAATAGCAGTACAGACAGTCACGGATGAGTAGAAAGAGGGATAATAGAAGGGGGTATAAAAGGGGATATAAAGAAGGTAAGAAAAGAGGAGGAAGTTGTACTATTTGGTTGTGTCCTTCACTTGCTGAGTCAGCAGGAGCCAAGAGCTCTGCAGGAGCACACTTAGCCTTCATATTTCTCCACAGAAACCCCATCTGGCCAACTAAATTGCCAGCAATTGAGAAGCCATGCAGGAAGCTGTATCCAGCTATTCTCATTCAGTGTGAAGGTTACTGTGTTATGGAGGTAGTGGGAGAGGAAATAAAGAAAACATTAGAAGACTATGCCTCTCACATACAATAAAGGGAAGCATCAAATATGTGACTAAATTTGGGCTGTTCACTGCTGTAGTTCTTAGACACATAAAACTAAGATATTCTGGGAAAATGTAGCTGATACTTTTAGAAAGACCCAACATCAGACAAATCTGGGAATAAAAATCTTCATGGAGGATAAATCTGAAGAAAATTGAATAATCAAATTTTGCTATGGAATTTGTATTTGAATTTCAAAATCCAAACCTTTTCCTTGTAATCTTTCTGTCAAGTTATCTGAAGGAAATTTCTTGGAGCTTTGCTTGGCCTTTGCAAGGACATTTAACTTTAACCTCTATTTAAAAGGCATAGAAAACCCAAATGCCTTCTTTGGCCCTCTTAACATGCCAAGTTCACTCCAGCACAATTACTGGTCTCAGATGTAAAACAAATTATAGCAACGTTACATAAAAGAACACAGTAATCTATGTGTAGAAAGCTCCAGAAGAATATATTAGCTGCTGGTTTATGCGAACAATTAGTAAAACACCAATTGTATTTTAGTCCTTTAGTTCAGTGTTTCCCAGTGAGGGAGGCTATTCTCATTAGAGGAATGTGCCAGCATTAAAGGTGAGGCACAGAACAAGTATAATCCATTGAATATGTTTACTTGGACTCTGTGATCAGACTGGCACTGCCAGCAGAAGCAAACTGAAGGAAAGATGGTCAAGTACAGCAGTGTGAAAAAATGGGAAATGAGGGAGAAAAGGACAATGCAAAACAGGTTGGTATCAGTGTCTTGCCTCTCTGATTACAGTAAAATATATTAGATAAGCCAATATCCCTTTGTCACATTACTTCTGTCCCCTGATACTAGTTGTAGTTTGGTGTCAGCAGATTCTGTGTTCTGGAGATCTGAGGTACTCTCAGGTGACTAGATCTGTTGATGCTGCTTCATTGATCAGGTCTTCCCTAAGCAGTTTACAAGGGGAGCAGTTTCCAGGTTGCAGTACAGAATGAGTGATCATTCAGATTCAAAATCGCCAGTCCTTTGTGTTTGATGTGAAGAGTTTGGGTTTCAGGAGAACTTCAGTTTTAATTTGAGATACAATTTTTTTTTTTTTTTTCACTTGCTTTTTATAAGCCTCCCAAAGCTTTGAAAACAGGGGACAAAAAATTGTCCCAGGAGCAAATTAGCCGGTTGTTTATAAGAACAGTTACCACCCCATGAGTTTTGTAAATTACGATTTCCCAAACAGTAAGGCTGGAGATATTTGTCACATCAGCAGCGAAGCAAAGATCAGAACAGAAAATGATAAACTTCCCTCAAGCATAATACAATATACTTCATTCTATTAATAAGCAGTTGAAGCTAGATGTCAGCTTCTATGATCTTGCAGGTATTAAACTGGTACTTGTGGCAGATTTCTACTAGTCTCAGTTAATTTTAAATTTTTTAAAAGTTTTATGTAATCCTTTCCCATTATTTTATAGAAAGCCTAAAGAAATAGAAAATTAACCAGATTCTTCACAGCAATGTAGAAGTACTGATTAATGTTAAGTCAAGTTACAGTGAATATTAAAGAAAGAGTTTTACAGAAGCTGACTTACTGCTAAAAGCAAGCAGAAAAAGTAGAACTATTAGGCTTCTTCTAAAGATTGTCCTTTCTTATAAATCACATTTTAATACAGAAAGTATTTTTGTAATTCTCTGCAAAGATCATATATTAAGAATGCATGTTTGTAAAAATGCTAAAAAACCCCAAACCATAATTGCAGTACTAATCTTAATATAACTCTATCCAAAACTGGTAATGAATAGGCATGTTCAGTCTGTGGTTTTGCAAAACTGTTTATCAAACAACGATATTCTTACTCAGCTAGAATCATTGTCCTTCAAATATTTCATCTTTTTGCAATATAGTAACTGTGAGACACTATGCATATTTAGAACAGTTTTGATCTGTTACACTTCTGGGTTAGCTTCTGAAGTCTTCAGGACATGTCAGGGTGGACATTATCAACCATAACGTAAGTTTTCTGCTGCTGCCATTTGCCACGTTAACAAAATGCTGTTTTACTGCAAAGATGCTTTCTACAATCACATTTCCTTGCAAGGTACTTGGCAGCTGAATAGGATCAATCACATAGACTTTGAGAAGAAGCACTACAAAACAGAACCCTTTATTTCCCTGCTGCTGGTAGTTTGCATGCATTTCTGGTGAGAACTGAGCCAGGGAAAGCTGACTTTTTTCCAAGCTTCAATTTCCTCTTGCTCACCAAAGGATGGTGGGAGCAAGCTTGTTCTCTGTGGACTTCAATTCTATTGCTAATTCATCAACAGATGGCAGTAGAAAACTCCCTACCTACCTATCTTGAGACCAAAAGCCTTAAAACTGACCCTAGTAATAACAAAGGAAGAAAAAACATCCAATTCATTGCTGCCTAAGTCTTCTATATATACAATGTGCTCTAAACTTTTCAGTGCAGTGAGAAATTCTCCGAAAGATTAATTTTATGCTAAAACTGAATGATCAGAAGCAGCTGCTGGTTTTGGAATGACTCCTGTCACCTTCTTTTTAAAAGATTCCTTTATTGATGTACTTTGTTTTTCTAGTTGTGAAAGAGTATACTGAATATAGATTATAGCAAATAATTTGCTTTTCCCACAGATTGTCATAATGAAAAATTTGTTCTCTGACCTCAGTAAAGAGTTTTCAAATGTCATCATTACAGTAACAGAACAAATAATTTAGTAAGTTTTTGAGACATACCTCACTAGATTTTGGCATTTCATTAATTCCTCCCCCTTCAAATCAAGTAGATGGTATAATAAACTTGGTAAATTCTTTATATAGATCAAAACATTAAAATGCATGGGATATACAGTAGTTTCTTATTCCACTTTTAAAAAGATGCTGATATCTTGGCATTGACGACCAAAGAGAAAGCATTACCATAAAAATTTCTGAGAGGCATTTCCTTGTGTAATGTATAATAGTGGGTGTTTGATATAAGAAACCTCATATTATATAATTCTCTTTTAGCCTTAAGGCACACGAATTAGGCCTAGAGTTCTTGATTTCTATTCCCATCTCCTTCACTAACTTAATAATTCTTTGCACTTCACTATTTGCCAACATGTTTCCTATGGTGAGAGAAACATTGTAACGGAGAAGAAGAGAGGGATAAGAAATGGCTCTCTCAGTCACTTCTGGGGGAGTGGTTTACTGTTCTTAACAAAATAGAGATGTTTGAGCTGATGATTTAAATTGAGGTAGGTTTGATTAAAATCTTCTTCAAGACACAAATACTCATTTCCCTTCAATTTAGTGAGCTTTTTTTTTTTTTTTAGATTAGACTTTAAATACTTATGATGTGTTGGTTGTGTGAGTATGTTACCGAGCCCCAGTGTACTTGGCAAAGGAAAGTGTATGTCCTAGAAGCAGTGCAGAACATTTTGCCTCCGCACACTGTTCTACAAAAATCTTGGGAGAAAGCCAGAATAGTGTCAAAGCCTTAAAGACTGAAGCCTCATTTTAAAGAGTTCTTTCTTTTTGCTTTCTCACCCTTATTTCTGGTTTGAGTTTTTTTTGGTCGGTTGTTGTTTGGTTTTGGGGTTTTTTTGAGTGTTTTTGTGTGTGTGTTGGGGGGGGTGTTGTGTGTTTGTTTGTTTGCTTGTTTTGTTGTTGTGTTTTGTTGTTTGTTTTTTTTTGTGGTGAGTTGTTTTTGTTTTCCTCTAAGGAAACAAACAAACTGCCATAGTCGGTACATTTTGGTCCCATAAGCAGAAATATTTCTTGATTTGTACTCTTCCTCTGATCTGTTTTTTGCTAAGTATAGTGAAATTTCCCTATAACTTGGGAAAAAGAGATAAATAATAACGTAAATATTCAAATAATTTCAAATACATTTAAGCAGTTTTTAGTTATCTGACTAGTTTATGTCATTTTCACATGAACAATTTTGGAAAAAATGAAAAGAATTTTAATTCTTTGGCTACAGGTGTAAATAGTGGTGCTGTCCCTGATACTTTATTATTCTTATGAAAAATACAAGCAATATTATAAAATTGGATATTAGTTCAGGTGTATCTACTTGAGTGAGAAGATTGATAACGAGATAGCTATGTGTTAGCTAAATGTAAATATAAACCAGTAATAAAAGGTGTAATTTAAAAGTTAAGTGCTCATATACATAGAAATGGTTGCAGAATCTTCATTAAGTCCTATCATGTTGTCTTTAATATATTAATCACATACACTTATTTCCAAAGGACTGTGGACATTAAACATACTCCCTGAATTTTGAAGAAAATTATTCTACAAATAAACTTTGTGTTCAAACTCTTCAGCTTGTGTCCTCTGGCTCCCTATGCTGTAAATAGGTAAATAAGTTTGAGAATGAAAAACTCATCACACCTTGATTACAATTTTCTCATGGTAGTGATAATATTTGGAAGATAGTAGCTTCTTTTGTAAATAACTTTGATATATGTTATAATAAAATGTACAACATTAAATGTGCAACACTGGCAGTATGATGCTTGTTTATTCTGAATTGAACTGCTTTTCAACAATCAGCCAATAAGTGCATCTGCAACCCTGGGAGCACATTTCTGTCGAATATTGAACTTATAGACTTTTCCTTATTTTTTTTGAGAAACTATCAGTGTGTGTACACAGCATACAGCAGGTCAGAACCCAGCAAGCCTGGTCTTTTTGTATAATTTTTGCTGTACTGATCAGACATAGGAGTGGATATTCTAAGTATGCATGTATTCAGTGTAATCAAGCAGCTAGTAAGAAGTTTACTAATCTGGGCTAAGCACCTCACTATTACAGCTGTAATGTTTCTGGCAGTGCAGGTGATCTACATTGCTATGGTTATCCATTCCCATAGGGCTGAGGGTGCCTGGGGAAGTCAGAGGCCCTGGGTAGCCCACAAGTGTTGTCTTTTATAAGTAATACCAAAAGTGTTTGTTGCATGGCTGGAAGTATGACATGAGTATTTGTGGGCAAAATTTAGCTTTACAATAGGAGACTTGCTGTGTACGTGAATACATCTGTTTGTGTGTGTTTGACTGTGATGGTGCAGATGTGGAGACAGACCCATTGCAGTCTTGTTCATACTGCCTATAGGTTTACTTCGGCGTAAATTATCCCCACCTGTAGTTTCCCTGAAAGAAAACTAACTGTGACAGTTCAAAAGAGAGCCCAGGAGCAAACTGGCATACAAGCAGTATGAACAGTCAAGGAATGGCAGAGTGAAGTGAAATGGAGCGGTAAGTTGTTTGACAGCATGCATAGGTGACTCAGCTCACAGGCATCTTATCAACTGTATCTCTATGGCAGTGATGTCCTGAGGAGACATACCCTGAAACACCATTCTCATATCTTGACTTAACTCCTCAAAGATTCCTGCACAATGACATTCACACCATGGTTTCTTTTCTTTCAAGTATATCTCCTTATTTTTGAAGACACTTCAGTGTCAATATCTTTAACTTCTCATGCATTTACTCATCTTTTTATGTTCAAAATACCCTACTTTCCTATTTTCAATGAGTCTCTGATAAAAAATTTCCTTATATTGAAAGTTCTTATTTCCAGAAGGTATCTTTAATTTCAAAAGCTTCTCTTTCTGTGTCCTGTAATGCAATACATTTAAAATTTACTCTTGGTAATTTCTATTACAAATACTCTAACATGCCTGTTAATTTTCACATTTTTTTCCCAAAACAATCTATCTCTGTCTGGTTCTACCCAGTTATTAGAAAACTGTATTTCTGTTTTTGCCTTCCCCTTATCCAAATTCCTTTAAAAAAATATTTCAGTAAAAGTACATTCAGTAAGAGTAGTATATTACATCAGTATTCATCTTGTATGGTCTAATTCATAATTTTCTTTTAAACAGAAATATTTTCCTGGTTCACTCTGTAAAGATTAGACAAAAAAGAAAACAAAACCCAACAACAACAAAAGAAATTTTGAGAACATGCAGGACCCCAGCCCCTAAAGTTTCAAACTGCTCTCTCTTCATATTTGTTTTTTAGTTCAGTGTATCTCTGGTATAAAACAAACAAACTGAAATTTCAAACCACATCCAAAGTGCTTTGTCTACTATACTATGGAAATTGCATGCTTATGTTCAGGCTAGGGAACTCCTGCATACATAGCTGAACTGTAGTGCAACTCCAGTAGGGAGGATAAATCTGAGATGTTTGAATATCATTCAGTGAGTGCAACCCTTTTCTGTATTTCTATGTAAACTGCTGTGCAAAACTGGACTATCAGCATGATTGTCCAGTAAATCACCCACTCTTAAAAAAAAGGCAAATTTTGTTTGGCTCATTAGGTACTCTCAAAACATAAGTCTGCTCTGATAGAACAAGACACCTAACATCTCAAAAAAAGGATTAGGAGCTCAAATGCAAAATTATACTGTGTTTCTTTGCTAGATAGCTTTAGACAGCTTTTCATGCAGCCTGTGCTTAATTTTTTATTGTACAGAGATGTTAAACATTTTAAATAATTGTAATGTATCCACTCATTTCCTTTTCTGCACTGGGACTCCTAAAATTGATGCTCACAGTAGAATATGGTTTTCTGGTACACTCTATTTTTGGTGTCTTTTATGTAAAGAACTGCAGTCAAGAATGGAATTACAACACCCTTCTATTGGAACATGAAAACACAGCCATCTGGAATGTATGTGTTTCATCATTTTTTTAAATTTCTTTGCCACAGTCTATTTTAGCACTTGGGAGAACTTTCTTTTATTTGGTGCTTTTGTCAGAGTGAAAAATTAATGCTGAAAAACATACAATCTATATTAATAGGATCTGCTTTTCACAATCTACTTTCTGCTGAATGATTTGGTAAGGATTTAAAATTGCTTATACTCACAAATTATTCTATAAATATAAAACTTTAAAGAATTGCTGAATTCATTATCACCTGCATGATTTAATCAATTTCCCAGTACATTTTTTTTCCAGTGGATTTTCACAATGCAAAGAACTTCTTGTTATTTCTCAGTTCATTTGCTCAATGCCTGTATAGCCCTGCTTTTAAAGGAAACACAAAAAAGGAAGCAATTCAGTTGAATTATGAAGAATCATACTATATAGCAATTGGATGTGGACAAATAGTCAAGAGTTATCCTTTTTAATTCTCCAGGAGTGCTACTACTTATGTTTTCTCTTTCCACTTTTTTTTTTTTTTTTTTTTTTGACTGAAAAGTTAGCATGCAGTTTAAGATTCAATTTTGTGGATCAACACCACTCTGTAGCACTTATAAATATACTCCTGGTTATTCTACAAACACTTCATGGAGAAATTGCCATTTTTAACTGTTAATTTAGAGTTAGGCTAACTCCAGGACAGAATTCAGTAAATAGAAACAGGAGTTCTTCCTGTCTGACTGTTCCAAGGGAAGTGTGTGGTTCTAGGAAGTCTTAATCAACTCCGTGCCACCTTGGTCCTGGGATTGTGATGATTGCTACTGACAAATGCCAACAACAAATTAAAGTCTTACTTCCCACTCTTATTTTGGTTCACTAACTCTAGGCAGACAATGATGATCTATTCATCTTACAACTTTGTTTTCTGGAAAGGGAAGGAGTTAGAGAATGTACAACATCCACTTAATTTTGCATATACTTGTATTCCTTTGTCTTGTCTCCCTTACTGCAATGCATAGGTATATCACTGAACCAAAAATCAAGCCCTTATACAGTCTCTTTTCTTAAAACCTCTAAATAATTTGTAAAAGTGAGAAAGGCAAGGCAAGCTGAGGGCAGAAGCACTTCAGAACATGTATGAAAAAGTACCTACCTCTGAACTATTGCTCAGAAATTAGCTCTAGTCTATCTTCTTTACACTTTTTTGTATGTTTTAAGTACTTTCTACTTTGTGACTCTGATCACATGAGCTATTAATTTACTTCTATTCTGAAATTTCATTGTTAGAAATGACCCTCATTTCTGTCTGTGACATGCAAAGAATGATGACACAGAAATATAATCAAGAGATTTTTTGCAACTACTATTCCCTAGACAGGGAACAGATATCTGCTTCTCACTAGAAATAAAGCACGAAACCTTAAAAAGCAAGTTACAGATAAGAATGCTGAGAAAGAATGAAATACAGTGTCAAAAATACTGGGGCTCATCTGTATCATATCTTCATACTCTAGGCACTTAACTTACTTTGCCCCTTAATATGGTGAGGAGTTTGGAATACTATTTTGCTACCTCTCCCTTGTCAGTTATGCCAATAAACAGGAATTAAACTAAAGATTTAGCCATAAAATGGGTTATAGTTCAAATTGTCCTTGCAGAAAACAGCAGTCAGACAAATAGAAAATTACTCTGTTCTCTTGGAACTCTTGTTCTCCTGTGTGTCAAGGATTGGAATAGGATTAATAACACCACAGTAAAGAAAGTCAGTACTTTTTGAGGCACTGAATGAAGTTTTAAAAAGATGAGAAGTTAAAGCTGATAAGGCTTTTTGGAACAGAGAACCTCTTTCTCTTTGTGGCTGACAATCATTCATGTTGCCTTCAGTATTGTGCAACACTGGTAATTTTAGCAACATCTGACAGTCTCTGTAGCTAGGAATATGTAAATATTTTCATTACAAGCAACATTTGTCAGACATGAAGGCTTTAGCTATTTCAAACCGTGTGAGTATTTTAAAATGTAATAACCACCATCAGTGCTTAACTGCTTGATCATCCCACAAAATCCATGAAGTCACTAAGACAGGAAGAAAATATTTTTTTAAAACACCAGAATAGAAAGTGAAATTTTGTTTCCATTTGTTATCTTCTTTGAAGATTTTTTATTCTGTACATACTTAGTGCTAAAATAATTTCAATACCAATTTTGTAACACCATAATAGATCACCAACTGGTCAGCCTTAACGCCTTTGAGGCAAATCAGCTCTGCAAGTCTGGCAAGTTATTTAAATTACATGTCATCAGAGGCTTTATAAGGATAATTGAAACTGCCATTTTCTGATACTAATGGCAATGGGTAAGCCTGCTGAGATTGTTTGAAGGATTTGTCAACAATGTGGTTACTCAAATAGTAAAAAACTTTCACAGACATTCCATAGGTGAATTAAATTAAAGCATAATTTTGCTTTGTGAGAAGTATCTCGCCTATAAGAACTCTTTGGACATGGATTAATTGTGCAAGACAACAGGATTTATTATCAGCACAGCACTGGGTGCGTCAGGGAGGCAGATGATGGGAGAATCAAGCACACCTAGTAAAAGCCACTATTATCTTTATATAGCAGTCCGAGACAGTCATGCACGTCTTTTCTTTGAACTTACTTACATTTTCCTGGTACCCAAACTCCACCCCCAGTTGAATGATGCCATTTATGGTGCTTGGTTGACACATGCTCCCTACTGCTGGTAGGTGATCGTCAGGGGTCGCTTCTGATGAAGGCTTTGCCCTTGTCACCTTCTGCTCTTTCGCATGCAGTGTAGATACCTGCTTGTTTTTGTAACAGTCTTTCTAACCAAAAAGGTCCTGGCGAGAAGCCAAAAGGGGGCCTATGCCTTAGGGCTCATTTCACACCCTGTTTGGCTGATGCATACATGGCATAAGTGATTAAGCATTAGAAGCTGCTTTTAATAAAACAAATCCCTTTATTTATTTTTTACATCTTGTAGTTTACTGTGTTACACTAGATATCTGTACATCTGTAACATTAGTAGGAATTACTGTGTTAACAATAAAACATAAAAACTCCAATACTGAGTCAGATTAATGACCCATCTGTAAGAGCCTGGCTATTGTGTGCCTCAAACCTTGTGTGGTGATAAGGTCTGGAAAGACCTGTCTAGAGGGGAGAAGTGTTGGTTGCTCCCAGTGTCTCTGTGGCCATCCTCTGGCTCCTTTCAGATATGCTTTAACAAAAGGAAGAGAGGAATTCTGCATAGGTGGGACTCTATCTTTTCTTTAGTTAAGTGCTCCTGCTGACTGCTCCCATGGAGGGGGTGGGTAGATGTCAGGAGCCACACTACTTCTAGCTCATGGGGCTCATGCAAATCAACACCACTTAATGTAGAAAATGGGAAATGCCACCCAGATATCTCAAGGGTAAAAAGAGACAGAAAAATAGTGATCATGGTGCACCCACCACTGAAGAACTGAAAACTTGGACTGATTCAGTGAGATGTTGCTCAGTCCATGGGTGGTGATAACCTTTTGTCTTTCTTTCTCTCTCTTACTCTCTCACTCCCCCTATCTTTTCCTCTTTTCTAATAACTCTTTCTTCCTTTTCCTCAAAATTTAGTTGCTCCGTAAAATAATCTATGAAAATAACACCTTTATCCATACCGTTTGCTGATTGTTTCATTAGGGAGAACTAATAAATTGTTTTGTTATTGTTCCTCAGAGTCATTGTCATGACTCTGCTGTGCCGACGGCCCTACTGTGCAGGGACAGCCTCTTTCCGGGTATCACAAGGATTCACCTCCCTCATTGTCTACTGAGTGGGATGAGACACCATCTAATACAGTCTGTTTCCATCCCTATGCCACCCTCTCTTCCTTCTTTCTCTTTCTCCTTCACCTGTCTACTCGATCACAGAGACTGATAGATCTGTAGAAGTCACAATGTACTTCAGAAAATTATTGCAGATTTTATTTCCCTCTCTTTTGTTAATATTTCATAATTGCTCTTACTAAGCAAACAACCTTAAGTCTAAAGAAGTAAGTACAATATCTGAAACTACTGTATTACATAATCTGAGTAACAATAAGACTGATTAGCTGTAAGGATTATTGTACCAAAGTTCTGGTTTCAGTTTTCAAAATACTGGTTTTTTCATGTACTTCTGTGTTTGCTTGTATGCTTGTAAGACACATAAAATCAAGAGAATAAAGGAAAATCAAAGAAATTCCCACCTTTGTGTGGTTAAAAAAAATAATACACATATCACACACTGCATTTGTGGTTGACAGTTTTTGAAACTAAGATTGACAACATGTAGGATGTAATGAGTGGGAAGACAACCAGAGTGTTCAGCTTATAAAAGAGAGGTCTGCCTTCACAATAGCACTAGAAATTGGTACAGTCATCTGTTAGTACATTTGAAGAAGAATATGATAAACATTGTCTGTGTAAAAGACCCCCAAATTATGTAAATGTCTGCTTTTTAAAATTATGATTTGTATTTATGGATCCCTGCATTCACACATTTGCTTTCTCAGGGCAGGGCTGTACTATTGATAACTTTCATAAAACATTAATAGACAGATAGCAGAGGAAACATAGATAGTAAAGGACAACAATTTAAGACTATGTTCACACTAATAACTAAGGAGTGAGAGTTTCTAAGAACTGAGTGTCTTAGTTTCTGAAATCAAGTGAAAAGGGCTACCTCATTTCCATAATGGTTAGAGAGTCAGCCTTGTATAGGTTTACCAGATCCACATTGAATAGTACTTGCTACTGAATTGCAGCTAAACCCTTAAGGCCCTGTGAAATCACCTATATTTAACATGTCTGGGGATTTGAAGCAGGTGATTCTGCCCCCTCTAGATTAAAGTACCAGAATTATTGTAAAAACTATGTTGCAGCTTTGTACAATAGCATTTTGTATTACAAAACTCAGAGGATCGGGTATTGTATGTTTTGAGGTATGACATGAGGATCTGTGATATGAGACTCGGTAATTACCCTGTGAGAATAGTATTGGAGGACTGTGTAGAATATATGGAGGGGAAACTGGTGGAAAACTGACAGAATTTCATCAGCCTATACTTCAGGGATCAGTTCATGAAGCAGTCTGCCTCCAAAAGCAATCTCAGACTTTTTCTTGAAAAGGGATATTTGGAGCAGTCTAAAGTCTAGGGAAACAATTACCAATTAAACAGCTGTAGAACAGAGGTCTAGGACTTGAGCAGCCTCTGTCTTTTATTAATTAGGACAAATGGAACTGCAGATACCAGGAGCCAGGTGTGGGTTCTTTCCCCATTGTGCAAAAATTAAATTAGGATTAACTCATAGATTAACAGCAATGCTGATGCACAAGCCTGAAAAAAGTCACGTATGACTCAAAGCCACAGAGCTCTGTATTCTCACACTTCTTTCCTGCTCTCTTTTTCAGGTAGGGAAATATGCCAGTTATGTATCAGTCTTGAGTAGATAATTTTATATGACTACTCAGCCCATGTGCTGGAGCTCTATAACGTTTATGATCAACCATTTAGTTGACCGTTCTCCATCCACCTGTAAAGAGGGTGAATCAATGGTCAATAGAAGTTCCTTGCTTCTAATCTTGATAACAACTAGAGAGGCAGTAAATGTAGGCAGCATGAATGCTGAACAGCCTCATAATTCTTGGTGTAGGCACAAAGCCAGGATCACAATCTGGCTGTTCAAGACTTGACATATTCACAAAACACTGTAATACAGTATTGTTTATTTATAGAAATTTGGACCTGTTTAAATTTTCCTGCGCTTATATCAGAGGATAAAAGCTGAAGCTATTTTCCATAATCTATAAGACTTGGTCTGTACTTTTCTGAACTCTGGTAACTATTACAGTGTCCAAATGACTCTAGACCTTTAGGATGCCTATGTTAAAGCAATGTCATTTTAACCAATGTATTTTGTTGGTTCTCAGCACCACATGAAACACATATGATTATCTCACTTTTTTCTTCAATTTCTTTTTATTATACAGAAACAATATGTCCCTGAATTTAGATAGAACACAGCAAGCACGGTAAAATCAGACAGAGGATAGAGTAAAACATGATAAAATATTATTTGTGCCTATTTTTAGTGTGAAATTGGTTCTTGGAAATTCAAGGGTGAATTTACCATAAATTCAAGGATGTATTTAACATTTACCTGCTGGAAAGCAGCTCTGTGGAAAAAGACCTGGGATTCCTGGTGGACAACAGGATGACCCTGAGCCAGCAATGTGCCCTTGTGGCCAATAAGGTAAATGACATGATGAGGTGCATCAGGAAGAGTGTGACAAGTAGGTACAGGAAGGTCATCCTCCCCTTCTGCCCTGGTGAGGCCACATGTGGAGTATTGTGTCCAGTTCTAGTCTCACTAGTTCATGAAGGACAGGGAATTGCTCGAGAGGGTACGGCAAAGGGCTACAGAGAAGATCAGATTAGAGCATCTCTCTTATGAGAAAGAGAGTGTGGGACTTGGGTTGTCTGGAGAAGATTGAGGGGCTATCTTACCGATGCTTATAGACACTTAAAGTGTGGATGTCAGGAGAATGGAACCAGTCTTTTTTCAGTGGTGCCCAGTGACAGGACAAGAGGTAATGGACACAAATTAGAACCTAGGAAGTTCCATCTAATAGGAGGAACATGAAGTGGAAGTTCTTTAGTTTGAGGGTTATGAAGCACTGGAACAGGCTGCCCAGAGTGGTGTTGGAGTCTCTGTTCATATTCAAAACCCACCTGGATGCCTTCCTATGCGGCCTTCTCTAAGTGAACCTGCCTTGACAGGGGAGTTGGTCTAGATGATCCCCAGAGGTCCCTTCCAGCCCATATCATTCTGTGATTCTGTAACAGAAATATGATTGGAACAATTGTCTTGCTTTTTTTTTTTTTTTTTTTAATTGTAAAGCACAGTGAGCCTCAAGTTGTGGGAGTGATTTCCACATGTTATGCAAGACTGGGCTGTGATGTCTCAATGTTGCAAAGGACTGAAACAGCCACATTTTGCACACACATATTTGCTTTTAAAATATGGTTAAGTAGCCCTTTGAAAATATTCTGATGTAAACACATGCATAGGCATCCTGGCAAAGTTTGTAGGCAGTGTCTACTGTTTCTATACTTGTTACCAAGGTTCACATATATTTCTAAAACAAG
>JANHGN010004280.1:12936-48552 GCA_024605025.1 Megaceryle maxima | reverse complement strand
TTACACCTTTTCAGTGGCTGGTAATGAAATCCCCCCCCCCTTTCAGAAATGCAAAAAGATTTTTTTTTGTTTTTTTTTTTTTTTTTTGGTTTGTTTTTTTCTCCCCCCCCCCCCCCCCCAGAAAAAGGGAAGATATCTTTTCCAAAGATTGCCAGAAAAAAAAGAGAAAAAGAAATAGTCAATGCCTGTTTTGTGTCAAATGTGCGTGTTCCTTCTTCCCCTTTTTTGGAATATGCTTCTCACCCATTACAAATCTAAATGACATCATTGAATTCCTTGAATATACAACTTATGATGGTGCTGAAGAAGGTCACAGTTCCAAATTAATTTGTTTATCATGCTACTGAACACATTTTCACCTGATCACAAAGCACTGCTTCTCAGCTGGAAAGAATGAGTGGCTTATCTTTGTATTCACATTTCTTTTTGAGAAAAATCAAATTCTCCACACCTGTATGTAAGCTAAATAACAAGATTTTGCTCCCTTCTCAAATTAATGCTTTTTAATCACATGATTAACTGGATTTGACATTAAGTCAAACTTTAGTCCAACTTTCAGCAAATTACATCTGTAGCTTTTTACTGATATTTTTGTGGAGCTTAAGGTTTACTGAATTTTGTCCCATGTGGATTAGTTGTATCAAACTCTGTTCTCAAATCTTATGGTCTCTTTTTCTTTTACTAGCTCAAACCTTAGAATTGAAGATCGTTTTCTTGCAGTATTTTGTTCTTGCATCCAAATAAAAGTGTGTAGGTAGAATTGCTGATGGGTAATGTTGGGTGAATACTGGGAATAATTTGTTGTTAATTTCACTTAAATATTATATGAGTCAATACAGGCTCAGGCTCAGGCCACAGATAAAACAGGGTTTCCAGGAAGCCCAAATGTTACTCACTGCACATTTTTACACTGTAATTCCTATATTCTCACACAGCTTTAAGTCAAGAATTGGGGCTCTTTTTACATACTTTTATGCATCTAAAATGTAGGTATTTAAGTTTTACTGTTTACTTAGGTATACTTTGAGGGAGAGAGCTCTTCACAAGGACTTCCAGAAAATAGTTAATTTAATTTAGCTTAGACACTCCCTGTGACAGTGAGACTTGGTCTCCAGAGGTGCCTGGTTTTGTCCCAGAGCTGACTCTTAGAAAGGCAGGTAGCTAGTCTAGGCTGGAGACCTAGCTTTTAAATAGCTGAAGTGCAATGAATTGTCTTCTGTAGCTGTATTACTGCAATACACTACAGAACCCCTATTTTATAAAGTGTCTGGGTTTTCTTCACAGAATACATACAGCAGAAGGAATCAAAATCAGTGCATACTTCATTTGAGGCTTTTTATTTTTTCAGCCTGTTGCCTCCACTACATTTTACTAATTTTCACTCACAACATCCTAGAAAAGGAGGTGCTAGCAAGCTTTAGCAGCTGTGAGAAATTTAAGTACAGGAAGCCTGCAGAACACACCTGGAGTGATATAAAGGAGTGAGGAATTGCAGTTCCAGGTCTGTATCCATAAGGTGTTGGGTTTTTCTCCTGATTCAGTTGAAAATTTTTTTTTTTTTTTCCCCTCCCACCCTTTTCTTCCAAAGGTCTCAACACAACTACTTGAGAATCACTCGAATTCTGAAAAGTCTGGGTGAGCTTGGTTACGAGAGTTTCAAATCTCCCCTGGTAAAATTTATTCTCCATGAAGCTCTTGTGGAAGATACTATTCCCAACATCAAGCAAAGTGCTCTAGAATATTTTGTGTATACTATTAGAGACCGAAGAGAAAGGAGGAAACTCCTGAGATTTGCCCAGCAACATTATACACCCTCAGAGCATTTTATTTGGGGACCACCAAGAAAACAGAAGTTGGAGGGAAGCAAAACAAATAAAAAGCCAGCATCTCCAATTTCTATTAACAATAGTTACATTTCTAAGCATAAGAAACCAAAAGAGCCTAAGAATACATCATCAAGTGGAAGCTCAGCTGGTAAAACAACTGAAGAAAGAAAGGTAGAGCTCACAAAAAACAGGGAAGAGAATGACCAGGATGAACAAGAAATGAACAGTGACACTGTTAGGCAGAACAACAGTGAGAAGAACAGCGATACTGATATCCGTCAGCTTACAAAATCAGAAAAAATTCGTGACACTTCAGACAGAAAGGAGGATGCTTCTCATTCCAAAAAAGATGATGAAAATCTGAACGATGACTGTGGAAATCACCCAGGCACTGTAGAGAAGGATTTATGTGACGGTGAGGATTCTTCAAATAACATGTCAGCAGATCTACAAGATAACGTTGATAAGGATACGCTTTCAGGGGGAACCACCACAAGAAACAAGGATGAGCTCAAATCATGAGTCTGAGGTTAAAAATCATTATGGTTCATACTGAATGAAGCAAATTATTCATTGCTCCTTCACTTTGGGTGAAATTTCCATCTAGTGTAGTATAAAATGTTCACGAGACTATGCTTGTTGAGTACACATCAGATTAGGCTTCCGTTAGGTTAATGAATTTTATTTTTGTCAACATCCATTTATCAGCAATCAACCAGGTGTGGCTCTTTAAAATCATATATATTCCAAGCTAAGAAATTAATTATCTTTTCCAGACAGATTGCCTAGAAAAGGTATCTATTTTTTTGCCATGAAATTAATCCAGTATTTAAAAAAAAAAAGTGCAATATACTGGAAAGCCTTAGAAGATCATAATTTTTAAGTTTCTTTTACTGTATGTGTTGATTTCCTTTTAAGAAATGACTAGAAATTATTTTGAAAGCAGATATTTTATTTTTTTTTTCCCCCCTAAGTGGGTATTTTGGTTTTTAGGAACCATTGTTCACAATTTTACAGCAGTATTTGCACAGCATCTTTTATCTCGGATTAGCATCCTTGTTGGAGACACTTAGTAACAGATATCAAAATGTCCTGCGCAGCTGAGTATTATTGTATGCTGAATAAAAGTTTAACTTACAGTGAAACTATCCACAGATGTTGGGTACGAGGGAAGTTGCACTTCAGTCTTCTTTTAGTCCCCGTTAAGTTCTCTCTTGATTCATTTGTTAATTATTACTTGTTTGGGGGAGGGATCTCTTTGATCATTCAGATTTGGTCTCAGTGTGAAAGGTCTCTGTTGATCAGCTGTAATAAAACAACCCCCCCCAGGCTGGCTTCAGTGCCTGGAAAGCCTCTGGAAAGGGGGGGGAAAAAAAAAAAAAAAAAAAAAAAAAAAAAAAAAAAAAAAAAAAAAGGCATCATCTTTACCACAATATACTGCTTAATCATCAGAGACAATGTCACCAGACCTGTCCAGCTGGATCTTACCTGAACTTGGATGTTTCTTGCCCGGTTTTGAGTAAGGTCTGCACAATGCTGAACCCCCTGTTGATGGTCTGGGAGAGAAAGGCAGTCCTGATACTTCCTTCCATCTCTCTGTTTCCTCTGTTTGCTCTCTATCAGATGTCTTTCACACTTCAACATTAATTTGATCATCAGCTGAAAGCTGACATGGGCCTGTCTGCTGGCCTGTCCCAGCAGGTAGGAGTTTCCCAATTAAGTTATTGTGCAACTTTCTTCACACTGAAGGACCATCTGCTTTCCCTGAGTAGCCTCTTCTGACTTCATGCCATTCAAACAAGATAGTACTCAGCAGGTTAATTGTGTAGAGTATGAATTAAAAAATAATGCAGGTAGAGCTCACACTTTCTACAGTCCTAAAATAGTCTAAAACTTCTGTATCTATTTTCTATTTAAAAGTATATATTATTCACTGCCTTTAATGTATTTTTGATGAAATGTTATGAGGCAAGTGGCTGACTATGGTTTGAGTGTTGGAGAGCTACAGGACCTCATTCAAATCTTTATAACTCTAAATGACAAAGTCTTCAGGGGTTTCGGAGCATAGATGAAATGTCTCATATTTTTCTGTTTCACTAATTTCCATCATGGCAGTGCATCATCCATTGCTTTCCCCAGGTAGCACTGTTTCTTAGGATCAGATAGAGTGACAGTTGGAGATTGTTACACATGGACAGAGGCGTATCCTCCTTCTGTGCTGACGTGTAAGGGAAGGAATGTAAGTACGTGCATTTTCTGTTGTTTTTTTAAGGGTAACCCAGATTGCTCAAGGAAGCATTAAGTCTGTGTGAGCACAAATGCCCCAAAGAACGGCAGCCACTGCCTCTAAAGCTGGAAAGGTGCTGAGAATTCTTTCACAATACCCTGGATTTGAACTTGGACCCCTTTGTTCATATTTGCCTCTTACCCTTAGAGCAGAAGGAGACAGGAAATGCTGAGAAAAAATTGGTCTGTGTAGTTAAGGATTTGGACCCCATGCATACACACAGGGAGGACAACCTCATGTTCTGCCAATGACTTCTTAAATCTTGAGTGCCTAAGCATGCCAGCTTAATAGCGTTGGTTTTACATAGTTATTTCTTGAATGGCATAGAGGAAATTATGTTCCTCATACACATGGTACAAACTACAAGGTAGGTAGTTATACAGAGCCTTCAATTTAGGGACTATAGTATTAAGGTTAAACAGTTTAAAAAAAATGCATAATGTTCAAGTGAAGTAAGAGATGCTAGGGGTGTTTATTTGTACTGTAATTTGATTGAACATCGATGACCTCAGGAGATCTTTTGTCTACTGAACAATGAAAAAAAAAATAAAAATCTTGCTCTACTTTTAAACAGCTCGGGATGTGCATGCAAAAGATTTCTCTGCAGTATTCTGTTACTGTGACACAGCTTTCACCTATATGTGCTTGCTGATTGTCCATCATTAAGTACTTAATGTACTACTTTTAATCTGGCAGGGTTGTCTGCATTAAGGATTCATTGTATCTGAAAATACAGTCAAGAACTTTGGAACTCGTATTCTTGCTAACTCCGCAATTATGTGTGTTTTGTTTGGGTTTGGTATTTTTATAAATCCACAGCTCAGTATATTTCTATCAATTTTCATAGATGTGAGTAGTGGCATGCCAATTGCCTAAAAAGAACCTATGGGGATTAGGTAAGTGAGATGTTGTTTGTGTCAGGTGGGCTCCTGCACTCTGTAGTCTTTGTTTTATAGCTTTATGAACAGAATGACTCCCATGGGACACTTCAGCTTTAACAAATTCTGGTCTATGTAAAATGTGATGGTTTATCATTCTTTTCATGAAGGAGTTCTTTCTTCTGATTTTGCAAGCACTTAAGAGGAGGATTCATTTCAGGGCAATGCATTCCATTGAGATTTGTGAGGATCAGGTGGGTGCACTGGATGCATTTCGTTATAGAATCATGGTTTTAGCAAACAGAAATACCCTGTGCTTGAAGTTTCTAAGTATTGGCTTTTGGGTTTACAGTAGAATATATGTTGAAATTACTGTATTCTTACAGATGCCAGTACTTAGTTGTTTACCCATAGAGTTCAGAAACCAAGGATGTGCAAACAGAGTCAGGAAGTTTGCTCACTGGTAAACTTGGTTTTGTCTCGCTATATGCTTAAGTATTCAGGGATTTCTGTGTACTTACAACAGTAATGTATTTTGGCCCAGTGTTTTGCTAGAATCTGAGCTACTCATCTACTAATTGACCAGAACCTCCCATACAGGGGTTCTTTCCTACTAAGTACATCCCAGTTAGCCCCTAGTACTGTTAAGCAGGAATAGTGTGTATGTGCATACGCCTGAGAATTTGGTTTTATACCCTGTAGTGATGGGAAACGAATACACAACTTGACAGAACATTATTCAGTACACAACACACAAATGGAGGCGATCATACAAATAATGCAAAAAAGGCAGCAGCTTAAGATTAGGTACATCTCTGTGCCCTACTATCCAGCATGTAGCTGTGCCTCAGAACCTGGTACTGTGTTGGCGTAGAGACTGAAAGCTTGAGTATGTGAGGTGTGCACCACAGACCATTCAGATTAGAAGGGCAATTACACCTGCTCATATCTAGGAGCAGAACTGAGCTCTTGGTGTCCATATTGATCATATTTAAAGGCATGGTCCTGAAGAATACTAAAATTATTCGCGATAAGCCTTCAAGAGCTGTTCCTTGGCTTGGTGAGCTCCTCGGTTTCCTGTTCTAAGATTGCAGCAGTCTGATGTGTTAGGTATTTGTATAATCATAGTTAATATTTCATGTAACCTGGTGCAAGCCTCCTTGAATTATTCCAGAGTAATTCTAATCATTTGCAGTTGCATGTACCTGTACTATAACCAGAAATTTTACAGACTTCAGAAGCTTTGTATAATTTTGATAGATGATTCAATAAGGTAAGTCAAGGGAGACTTACTAGATTTAAATGGAAGGTAGCTCTTGTTTGGTTTTAAAAAAAATATAGGTACATCTGTTTAATTGATTTTTTTTTTTGCACATTTCTTTTCCTGACAGTTGTGATGGTACTGATAAAATATTATAGGAAGATATATATGTTTAAGTGAAAATGTAAATTTACTATGCCATACTATTACAGGTAAATATCATACTGAATTTCCTTGACAAAGGCTGTATTGATGAATAAGATGCAAGTACATGAAGAAAGTTTTGCCATTAATAAAATTGTGACAATATCATGCTAATGATGTACATTGTCCTAAGAATACCAGTGTGGAGAGAACCAAAGATATTTCTAACCTTTTATCCTGTATCCAGCAGTGGCCACCAGGAGATGGTATGAAACAAAGGTTGACAACATAAGGTGACCCCATTTTTCTCCAGGAATTTTTCCATTTTTGAACTCATGGTATCTTTCAGCCTTCACAATCCCTTATGGCTGTGATTTCCATGGTTTAATTATGCTTTGTGTAGAAAAAGTAGTGTCTTGTTTGTCTCAGATCTGTTTATTTAAGAACTGCCAGTGCATTTGAGCAGTTACTAAAAGTACTGTAAGATGAAGAGTGATCCACTTCAAGTCAATTTTTAAAAGCCTTGGGAGATTCTAATGATAAATACCTGCTTAGGGAGAAAATGTCATTAGGAGTTTCTGTCCTAAGGAAGATGATGTCTGCTTAGGCAGAAAACTTGTCCTATATTAATGACAATATTATCTTACATGTCCTTTCTGAATATTTTTTTTATATATAGATCCTTTTGGATGAAGAATTAAAAGTCAAATTCTAAACTGCAGAACAGATTTTTTAATTTGTTTTTGTTGGGTTTTTGGTTTGGTTTGGGTTTTGGGTTTGGTTTTTTTTTTTAGGATTTGTTTGGTTTTGTTTTTATATAGTTTTGGATTTTTTTTCTAGTTTGTTTGGGCTTTTTTGGTAGTAGTTTTGGTTTGGGTTTTTGGTTGGTTGGGTTGGGTTTTTGGTTGGTTGGTTGGGTTTTTTTTGTTTTGTTTTTATAAATGTAAAAGGAAGATCAGTGAAAGGCAAAACCTTTGTCAGGCCCACATCTGAGTGAGGTACCTCTGGATTTGGAGTCACCAGCATCAATGAGTATAATGTTGTGATCATGTAGAAGACAGAACTACTGTCTGGGATTTGCTGAGAACCATACTCCTCATTCCACATTTTGGTAACTTATTTTGATGTGTGTCCCCAGTTCCGATTGCAAGTGCAGTAACTGCTCAAAAGGTGTTTTTGATGGCCATTGGAGCCTGAAAATGATCAGTCAAAAAGGCCTAAGCATGAGCAACCTCCATTCACGTCATGGTCAACACCATACTTTCACTACTGGCAGGTATTTAGATGCAGTTCTCCAATACACAGTATATCTATAATATGTCTGTGCTCTGTATTGCCTATGAACTATTTCTTTTCCTGAAAGCTGTGTTCTTTTTCCAGACCACATTCTTAAGTATACTTAAGACCACCGGGGAAAGCAAGAATTTATTTTAAAGAATATATTTCATACATGCCATACCTATTAGACTCTTTTATAGAGTTCAAAAGCTATAGAGATCAATTAAGTAGGGACCTCCTGTGGCTTTACACTTATAATCACCTTTATAATTATTTTTCAAAAGCGATAAGCTGTTTGCTGTAAAAAAACAAATGTGAGAATAGGCAAATTGTTCTGGCAGAAGTCTTTTACTTCTGAGAAACTCAGCACTTTTTAATTCTACCACGCTTACAAGTCTAATGGTGTATTCACCAACTAAAGTTTCTTGTGAATTATACTGAATGTATTTGCTACTGTGTATTTGCTACTATGTGAAAATCATTGTTTTGCAGTAAAAAAGGTTATGACACATTTTTGGGATCTGCTGAAGCATGTTTGCTAATCATTACTTGCCTTTTTTTCTGGGTTTTAACCTATTCCATGGTCATTTGCCCTTTATGCAGTTTAAGTTCAGCAACAGATGATTAGATATAGTTTTTCCACTGATAAAATTTGGAAGTATTGTAGACTTCATCATTAAAATATATTCTAAGAAAAAAAAGTGCGGTAAAAAGAAAACCACCAAAACTCAACAGTTTTTACTTGCAAACTGAAGCAGCTACATGTCTGTTTTTATGAATGGTCCTGCTCTCTTCTCTGTATTCCTTTGCAGTGTTTAATTAAAGAATGCCATGCATGTTGGGTAGTACCAATACCATATGTATGTGGTAGGAGTGGTAACCAGTTTCTGGAAATGTAATGCACTATAAAGATATATTTTATAATTCTGTAATTGTATGGCAGTGTTATGCCAAAAAAAAAAATGTATAAACATAAAAAGCAATAGTTTATGTTGCTTACTGCTATATTTTAAATTGTTTGTAAACTGAAATACTTGGATTTCCTTTCAGGTAAATATATTTTTAATAACAGCAGCCAAAAACTCTAAACTAATAAAGCTTCTTCATTAGTAACATTGTTTTAACACCATGTACAAATACTGTGTAGCTTTAATAATGTGTAATTGCTGTTTGGTGCTTGTTTGTATAGTCTTCTGTAAATGTATTAGCACTTAAAAGTAGGGCATTAAAGGCTCTGGTCCTCCTTTTTTGTTGTCAGTGGCAAAACCACCATAGATAGCAGAGGAACAAGGGAAGGTCCAGAGTGAGCTTTACTAAAAGCTTTGGGGGTTTTGTTTTATTTTTAGTGTAAGGAAAATATATACTGTTAATATTAAAGGGTAAAATCTACATTATCATGCAGGCACAAACTCTCTGGAGCAGTGCCAGCAACTGGCTACTGCTGCTTAACCTTAGCAAGAAAGCATTTAACCTCCTGGTTGTATTTATCCTGCATGGAAGCTGTAGAATTGGATGACTTCAGCTCCTTGCTTCACCAGTTTTCAAGTGAGATGTTATTCAGGGGGTGGGACTGCAGAATTATAAAGGGAAGTCTGGAGAGGGCTTCCTGTTTTCCCATGTCTCTTCTCAAAGTGAGGAGAAGCAGGTGTTCGTTATGCAAAAAGAGGGCATCATACATGGTCTGTGTCTTGAATGAAGCTTGGCATTACATCCTACATTAACTTCTCTGTTGTCAGGCCCCCCAGGGCTGGGGTTGAACTGGTAGGCAATCACATAATGTGCCAGTGTGTTTATTTTCCTTAGAAATTAATTTATAGCTCCCTGAGGCAACTGTGATGGTTCATCTGCTTGTTTGCAAAAATGGGCCGTAGGCAGTTACTCTCTTCTGTCCTTGTGACATAAAGGGCCATGGCCTGTATGGAGACACCGTAGTTACGCTGGCAGCTGTTGTAGTGGCAACTCCAGACTTTTGAGCGTGTCTGCAGTAAAAAGGTGATTCCTGTGTGAGCATGCACCCTGCTGGGTGCCAGAGCCACTTCTGAAAAGTTTTCTTGAGGCCCGTTACAAGGGTAAGAGCATAAACTGATACCCCAAATCTAGCTCATCCCAATTAAGACAAACCAGCTTCTGGAGCAGGTAGAACAAGGAGCTGATTGGCCCTGCACTCTGCACCTTGCCTGTTGCCTCCCCCAGCCAAAGGGGCAGGCACCTGCTGAGGAACACAGTGACACACTGTCTGTCGGGGCCTTTGGGTCAGTAGGGGAGCCAGCTGCTCTGCCCCCACCTCCACAAAAATATGATGGATGGAAATACATGTGTATCTCTCCAGGCATGAATTCACCTACCTTGTTTTATTTTGGGGGTAAAATCTAAGAAATTTTCATCTGCCAGGGATCACACAGAATGCGCTTCCATGCTGGTGGGAAGAGCACACAACAAGGAAAGACCAAAAATGACAGAGCTGGTCTTTTTGCAAGGAGAGGTGGGAAGCACTTTTCTTATGCATAGAGTGGTGGTGGAGATGGCTGAAATAAATCTAAACTACCTCTGTTGTTTAGGGAGTTAAACAGCAAAGTTTTGTTTTTATTTTTGTTATTTCTCTGAAATGTTTTTCTAGCAGAGCTGTGACATAAAAGGAGGATGAGAATATTTTATTTTGATATATGTGGATGATCTTTAGCAAGGCCTAAATGTTTATAATGATCACATTAATTGCAAAAATGTCATTTAGCTAACAAAACCTGGGAATAGTCTTAAAATTACATTTTAATTTATTTATTTTGCTTTATTTGTCTGGGCTGGGTAACAAACTGGAAGAAAAATACTGAGTATCTTCACTCCCTGGCCAAGTATCATGGGGCCGGGGCAATCCCAAGCACAAATACAGGCTGGGTGGAGAATGGATGGAGAGCAGCTGTTCAGAGAAGGACGGGGGGGCTGTTGGTTGATGAGAAGCTCAACATGACCCAGCAATGTGTGCTTGAAGCCTAGAAAGCCAGTTGCATCCCAGGCTCCATCAAAAGAAGAGTGGCCAGAAGCTCAAGGGAGGTGATTCTGCCACTCCGCTCTGGTGAGACCCCACCTGGATTACTGTGCTCAATGCTTGGGCCCCCAGCATAAGAAGAGCATGGACCTGTTAGAGAAAGTGCAGAGGAGGGCCACAAAGATGGTCAGAGGGCTGGAATGCTTCCCCTGTGATGACAGGCTGAGAAGGTTGAGGTTCAGCCTAGAGAAGAGAAGGCTCCAGGGACTGTGGCAGTACTTAAAGGAGTCCTACAGGAAAGCTGGGGAGGGACTTTTTACAAGGACATGTAGTGATAGGACAAAGGGTAATGGCTAAACTGAAAGAGGGTAGATTAGTTGTAGGAAGAAGTTCTTCACAGTGAGGGTGGTGAGGCACTGGAACAGGTTGCCCAAAGAAGTTGTAGATGCTCCATCACTGGATACGTTCAGATACAGGTTGGATGGGTCCTTGAGCAACCTGGTCTAGTGGGATGTGTCCCTGCCCATGGCTGAGGGGTTGGAACTAGATGATTTTAAGGCCTCTTCCAACAAAAAGCATTCTATGATTCTGTGACTCTCACTTCAAAGTTAAATCAGCATGATGGGAGGGTATCTGCAGTTTAATCTTTCAAAGAAGCAGCAAAAGTATTTATCAAAGTATTTTGTAACTAAATACAGATGTGTAACAGCACTGCTTTTTAAATGTTAGCTTCACATGTCTTCTGAGGTGGATTACACTGTAATCAAAACTCTAGTATGACATCATTGACTCTTTTGTATACAATATGAAAGTTGTACTTCAGCTCCATGAGTGCTGTTCTTCAAAGTGTGGCTGTCTTCAGTGGGGGCAGGAAGAGTGGATGTTTAAAAACACCAGAGTCTGCAGTTTTGGCCCCACCTTGGAAGGCTGTCACTCCTGGCTGCCACAAAGGGCCAGTAAAGAAGAGTCAGGGGTCTGGGTCATAACATGGCCCTGCTCCCACCTCTCCAAAGATGTTGTCATCAAACACGCTTTGTTTCCCCATAAGGAGAAGAGCTGAAGATTTGGCCTTCTCAGAGCTGGCCTGGGATCTGCCACTCATGGCCAGGGTCCAGGGCTGGGCAGGGGTTTGTTTTGCCTCACCACTGGGGTCTGATTCCTTCAGACTAAGTTATGTGACCAGAGAGTTATCTGCCCAGACTAAGTTATGTGCCTATTGACCTGCCCAAGTGCAATTACTTGCAGCAATTACTGGCAGATCAGACCTTTCCTTATGTTTAATCTTGGTCTGCATGTTATGGGGTGAGCTTAAAAATAAAATTATTTTTCCAAGATTTCCCCCTATGTAAAGTGAATTTAAGAAGGTTTAATTAGGCCCAAGTATTTGCATTATCTGATAAATTCTTGGAATGCTTTTAAAATAACTTTATATACTATATGCAATGCATTAGATGTTTTTAGGCAGGCAATATTCTATAGACATTGTAATTTCCATGCTTACTGAATGTAGGAAGAACATTTAAAATTCAACTGGCTCTTTCTATTTTTATTTAATGTATAAATCAGACATAATTCATGCACAGTTCCTTCCAGGTTTAGACATTTATTGAGTACTATGTATGGTTATAAACGTTTTGTGGCAGCTGTTTCAAATTTCAGAATAGAAATAGCAAAAAAAAAAAAAAAAAGAAACCTCACATTTTCACTTCTCCTATTTCCTTTGAAAGCTTAAACAAGGAAGCTTCTAATTTTCTGCTTCCAAACTGGCAGCTGAAATTAGGGCCTTGAATTACTTCTGAGAACTAGGACTTGGGACCTTCAGCCCTACATGGGATCCTCAGTCACTTGGAGGTAAATCTGTAGTACTTAGTTAACTAAAAATGCAGAAATATAGTAGAATTTTCCAAAATTACAAGGCACCTAATGCTGATACTCAATGAGTGCTCTCGGGAAGTCTATGAAGGGTTTCTTTGCATCTAGAGGAAGCTCAGGAGCAATCTAGTTCTTCAGTCAGTTTTGAAAAGGTTATCATGAAGCTCCACATTTTAACTGCACTTAACAATAAGACTTTTCTTTTTTCTCCCTTTTTCCTTTACTTCAAAGAAGCAGTGATAATGGCACCTTTTTTTACAGTTTTAACTGTAAACCAAACCTTTGATATGCTGACATCCATCAACAGCACCCCCCATGCTGGTGATTGCTTATTACTCATCCTCAGTCACTGCCATTGCACACTCAAAGCCACCCTTGCTTGGCAATCATGACCAACTGTCAGTGCCAAACGCCACATAAGTGACCTGGGTAACTAGCACTGGTGGCAATGGTCCTTCATGGCCTCAGTCACTGTGGTGGAGATGATCATGTCCAGGAGCTCTTCAGTGAGGAAATCTGGCTATGAAGTAGGCATCTGCTCCCTCTTCCCTACACCCAAATTTGGCCCCTTTGCAAGGTGGTTGAGTTTTGAGGCAATTCCCAGCCCTACGCCTTCACCCCAGGACACATGCTGCCCAGTCCTGGCAGGGGTGTCGCTTTCCAGGCTGCAGCAGGTGCCTCACCCTGCTGCTCACTGATTCTTTCCTTGCTCAGCTGCTGCTCCTTTCCTAAAGCAGAAGCAGTCTTTCCATGTGTCTCTTCCTTGCACTTTTTCAGTGGTGGGTAGTGGCCCATTGGTGTGTTGTTGCTTGCTCTGGGGACTCTTTCTGTGCCCATATTTTCAAGTCTTTGCATTTATTATATCCTTAAGCTGTGCAGACACCTGGTGCCAAGCTCCATCCACCCAGTGAGATAATAACAAACCTGTGACCTCCGTGCCAAGGCAACGCAAGCTTGCTGGGAATGAGGAGCAGCAAGGAAAGGCCACCATCCCTTGGGAAATGGACAGCACATCTCAGGTCCAGCCTTCACAGGGAATGTCATTGCTTTTAAGGAAGGACACATGCATAAGTGATTGCAATAAACCTTCCTGGGTATTTATATGAAATTCCCCAAAAGACTGCATTGAGGTATAAGAGTTTGTTTATAGTAATGAAGGCCCAGTGCCTTAAAACTAGCAAGAATATGTCCCAAATGTGCTTTTTCAGAAGCTTTTCACCACTTTGGATAAAATGCTGCTGACAAAATTTCAATCTTGAAATCTCCTGCAACCATCAGATAATTAAGAAATGTTGCTGAGTCACACCTGCATAGGGTAAATGTCTCCCTGGGGCATGGCTGGGAACACCAATGACTATTTCAGATGTGTCCCTAAATGCAGCAGATGTGAATGATTAAGTACCATACCCAGTGGCACATTCTCTGCTGACTCATTTGCTGCACTGCTACTGAGATAATAGGAGTCCTACCAGGTAAATTCAAGGCAGAGTTTTGCCAGGACTTTGCAAAGATCTTTTCACTGAGACTCAGGAGAATGATAAATTTATACACCGAGTCACATTGTAGTGCAAGGATCTTTGCTGAAGAGAGTCTTACTCCTCTGGGAAATTACAAGTGGGGTAAAAGCTGTCCCAGAGACTTCTTCCATTGACACCTGAGTAAATCCCAGAAAGCTTCATCCACTTTGTCAGGAATAACTTGGGAATTTATATAAATCACAGTCTTTGGGTGTGAGCAGGCTAAGAGCAAAGGTGAAGGTAGAACTTTGGTGACTGAATCCTTTTGTAAGATATAAAAATATTAAAATTAAAAATAGTATAACAAATGTGAAATTTGTCATCCAGAGAACTCCAGTTGAGTGTCTGCCTAACCCTAAATTGTCTTACCTATTAAGTCATATGTTTCCTAGATACCTGATGTTCCACTTCTGGGCAATCTCTGATGGTAAAATTCCAGTGTCAGGAGACACTGAAATGATATGGGGATATGAAAGGAGGGATGCTCAGAGAAAAGGCACAAAAAGGAGTCTGTTGGATTGGAGGGAGGGCTTCTGACCCAAGGATACTGGTGAAGATGTGACTTATGGGTGAAAAGAGGAACTTTCATGCCATTTTGAGATGGGTGGTGTACAGAATGGAGGTCCTTCCCTCTTCACCTACTCAGTTTGTTAAAGAGTCCTGAGCCTACCTTGAACAGGATTTCCGCAAGGGCCAGTGATCACTCTTGTGGATCCTCATGGAGCAACTGTCCTTATTCACAATTCTTGATTTTTTATTTTTCCAAATGCAAACCTGATGTCAGGTACCTGAGTGCACCAACAGGCTCTGTGACACCTGACAAGTGTTTTGGCTGCTTGTGTTCAAGGGCAGCCCTGTAACCTGGAATCAGACTGCTTAAAAAGAGCTGTGGGAGAAAAAAAGCTGTGACATGCCTCACTGGAGGCCTCCCCTGCTTCATGGCAGAGCTGGGATTAAACTCAGACCCTGATCAGTCTTTGCTTGAGCTATGCTGCAGCCATGTATGTACCCAGCTGTGCTCCTCACTGAGCCCAGATGAATGACTTGACTCATGGCTTGACTGGACCTGCCTCATCAGTGATGTTTAGTGTCTTCATCAGTGACGTAGTCAGTGGGATTTAGTACACCTGGACTAGATGACCTTTAAAGGTCTCTTCCAACCCAAACCATTCTGTGATTCTATGATCATTATTGTTACTTCTTCAATGTTTTAACTAGACGAGAGGGAGACTAGATTAAGCAGTGTAATTGAATAGTCTTTGATGCAAACGTGATGAGAGAGACTGCTGGTAAGAAACTTCAATGCCTCAGACACTTGTCTGGAGGGCCCCTGAGAATCTTCTTCCTTCCTCAAATACCCTCGACCCACCACCACATCCCTAAACAATGGCACCAGACAGAGTAGCAGCTATAAGCATCTGTACCATTGCTTGTGCTGGCTCCTTTCTGACACCACAGCCCTAGAGCCTGCTGGTTTACAGCATTCCCCCCACAGCTGCTTGCTTTGTTTGCCCTTCTGGGTTCAGACTTTCTCTTCCCTGAATTACTGTCCTGGCTGCAGGCTGGTCCCATCTCCCCTGCATCCTGATCACTTTAGTCTGCTTCCCTTTTCAACAAAAAACCTCAGAAGACATCCACTACAAGGATCAAAACTAATGGCAGTCACTTGGATCCTTTGCAGCCTTTCCTCTAAACCTGGTGGTCATTTGGATCATAACTTCAGTGGACTGGAAACTGCCTCCAGTCTGCAAATACCAGCTCAGGTTCAAAGAGTCAAGAGTCAGAGCAAACACTCAAAGCTAAAAACAGGTAATCATAAGAATGTCTATGGTTTGCACAACTCTATTCACACAGGTCATGACAGTATTTCAGTTTCTGTGTTCAACTGACATGATTTCTTCCTGATTTTGCAATGGTAGCTACTGGCAAGATTAGAGAACCTTTGCTTCTCTTTTAGCTGTAAGTCTCTTAGGGAAAAGAATTAGTAAAAACTCAGCTGAACCCCTCAAGTGGTCTCTTTTCACAGGTGAAAACTGGGATGCTGTTGAGAGCTTAAGGTCACTACTTGAAAAATAATCTTCAGTTTCTGAGGTGAAAGATTCTTTGATATTTCTGCCTCAAATTTGCTTTGCCTCTATCGTTCTTATGTATCTACAGTGAATGTTGGAAATATCTCAGGACGAGTGGGTGATGGATGGCTTGTGAAGAAATGCAATGAGACCACAGGAAATTGATGAGATGCTTTCTGTGGAAGCCAAGCTGCAGGACAAGAGAGGCAATTCACAAGTGGTAGAACAGCTGGCAACTCCAAACCACACCATCTGGATTTGTGTGATTTTATAATATTTATTGTCAGTAACTCTGAGAGGAATATGAATAGAGCTGGCTACAAGTGGAAATGAGCTGGCTTTTCAATAGAGCGAATTGTGTGCGGAGCCTTGGCAGGGACACATAACAGGGCAAGCATCTGATACCAGCCAGCCAGCCATGAATTACCACTTCATTGGTCAGGCTGGCTACAAGAAATAACAACAGAAAAATTTTCAGTCAGCCAAGAGAAGCCTTGCTGAAAAAATGGCATTTCAAACCTGTCATTCAGAGAGGGGAGATAGAAGATTCCCAGATCTCCATCTTTAGTCTGAATCTCGTGAGTGCCATGTCATTTTTTCCTTATAACCTTAACATCAACAGATGTGGGATTACTCTTACACTTAGAATAATAATAATAATAATAATAATAAAGTCTTTTGGGGTCTTAGGGTTAAGAAAAAGCTATGACCCACCTCTACCTAACAGCTGCAGAAAATGAAACAAACCCCAAGTGCACTTTCTTAAATCTTTTTGAACCATTTTGTGAGTTTGGGACTCTCGTACATGACTGTGAAAGCACTGAGTTGTCAGTGTGGAACATATTCATGTCAGTAGTGTGATTGCTGCCTTAGGAAACTGCTCTCTGGAGGTGCCTGTTTTGCTCCACAAATGCCAGAGGGAACATTGCTGTTCCTAACAGAGCTGTCCCGGTTAGAAATCAAAGTGGGACAGGAAGAGTTTAGGCTTTTATGTTTCTGTCCTCATCTGCGAAATGGGATAACATGTTGTTTTCTTCCTGCAGATCAGCCAAAGGATAAATTCCTCTTCTTCTGATACCATGATCTGGTAATTAAATAAAAACTCAACCTGTCTTACTTTTATTTTAAAATGTTTTCACTCCTCATGAGACATTAGGAAAGCTTAAAACTTTTAGTCTGAGTTCAGTCAGATCAGACTTCCAAAGGAAGACAAATAATGGTATCTTCCTTCCTCTCTATCTTTCATAGAATCATAGAATGGTTTGTGTTGGAAGGGGCCTTAAAATCATCTAGTTCCAACCCCCCTTCCATAGGCAGGGACACCTCTCACTAGACCAGGTTGCTCAAAGCCCTGTCCATCTGGTTTTGAACACATCCAGTGTTGGGGCGTCTACAACCTCCGTGGGTAACCTGTTCCAGTGTCTCACCACCCTGATAGTGAAAAACTTCCTAATTTCTAATTTGAATGTACCCTCTTCCAGTTTAAACCATTACCCCTCATCCTATCGCTGCAAGCCCTTGTAAAAAAATCCCTCTCCAGTTTTCCTGTAGGTTCCCTTTAAGTACTGGAAGGCCACAATAAGATGTCCCTGAAGCCTACTCTTCTCCAAGCTGAACAACATCAACTTGGAGAAGAGAAAGCTCTGGGGAGACCTTATTGCAGCCTTTTTTCTTTCTTGATCTTACCCATTTCAGTCCTATGTAGTGTGGGAACAGACCTATTTTTGATCATTGACTATAGTACTGAAAAAACAGAAAAATACATGACAGAAAATATGAAAGAAAATTTAGCATTTTATTCTAGTAGATTACCCTGTAGATTCACCTCTCTAGAACAGCCTGCAATGGTGACAGAAATATCTTTTAACACTAAAGACTACTCTGTAACTAGCTTGTCAAGAGGACATGGAGAAGGGGATTCATGTACTGTGGTGAAGAAGATAAATGAAGAAGTAAAGAAAGGAATTCAGCCAGCATGATGTGAGCTGAGTGTGCATCTGTTGAATAGGAAGAATTCAGATAGAGAAACAATAAGAGGGACAGAAGACAGCCTATGTGAAACATGCTCATTTCTCCAAATAGCCCCCGAGCAAAGCAGATGTGCACTGGGTTTGCCTCCGAAAAGTGGCTGTGCAGCTCTGAAGGCAAACAGAGGAAAGTGGATCCCAAGCAAGGTTCAGACAGGTTTAGCCACTCAAAGCAACTACCTGCATGTTGAAAGATTTGAAAACCATTTTGAAAGGGAAATACTCTGTTGGAATAAATGCTTCATGTAAGTATGTATGCTGCTTCCCTTTCTCAAAGTGGTAGAAGACCCCAGATAGAGCAGGAGTGCTGGGAAGGAAACCTTGCAGAGCCAATATGCTTTCAAATCACTCTTCTTCCCTTAAAAAGTGATATTACTCATCAAGAGAAAGAACTGGGAATTTTTCAGCCTGCCATTGACTTCATCCACTTTACCATTTTTATGTCCCTGCCTGGTAAGACCTCATTGTAGATGAAAAAAAAAAAAAAAAAAGAAACCTTGAAGTATAACCTAAAAAAATGAATCCCAGCTCTGCTTGCTGGGCCTGAAACACTTTTCACTCTTGGTGCTCCATGTGTTTGCATCAGGATCTGTTCCTCCCAGAGGTTTTTCCTGAGTGAGAATGTATGATACTAAAGAAGTTCCTCTGTGATGTTGTCCAAGGACATTTTGTACAATGCTTCATCACAAAGCTGTAAACTCATTCACATTTGGTGGGATTAAGATTTTAAGTGTTCAGGGGGGGAAAAAAAGTCCTACTTTGGAAATGCCAGGATGTGCAGACAGTGGTGAACATAAAGTGGACAGCAACATCTTCTCTCTTTTTCCTAGTCACATGTGCTCAGCCAGAGCACCAACTGCCACAGCAGCTCAGACATCCCCAGGCCTAAGTCATGACTGGTGGTGGCAGCTTCATATGATGAACTGGGCAGACTGGTGGTGGCAGCCAATTGTGCTGATCTTACCAAAGGTTTCTCACTCCTCAGCCCCCATACTCTGGGCTTACTGTATGCATGCCACAATGCCACAGGAAACTCAGTGTTTAAGTGAATGGTCTTTATGCATCAGCAATAGGACAAAGGGTCAATGTGGTCTTGAAACAAAATTCTTCACCTGAAAATCATTGTTAGCCATCATTCACTCAGATGTCTAACACTGAAATTCCTATAAACACAGATACTTCACAGCCAGGTAGTACATTCTCTATTTCTGAAAGAATAGTTGTATCTCTTTTTTTTTGAAAAGTGTAACTGTTGAGCAGACAAATGGAAATGTGGCCATTATAGAGAACTAGGCATGTAGTAAAGAGAACAAATGCTTCAGCTCCTTGGCAGTAAAATTGTATTTAATCATATTCAACTCTTTCCTCCTTGTCCAGGCATGTCCAGAAAAAAATCAATCTTATGATCAACAGTAATCTAATTTTTTAATTTAGCACTCTAAGGGATTCTCTTTTGATCATTCTGATCAGACAAGAACAATTACTGTGTCTCTAAGCTCTCCCCTGCCTCCAGTCTCCAATTAGTCACATCTGATAACATTTTTCAATGTAAAAATAAGGCCATCTCTTCAATTGCTTATGTCTAAATCAGGAGACACTATCATAACTCATTCACAAAACACCACTTCATTCTTCCCAGCCAGCCCAGGACCTTCTGCATCCAGGTTTTCAAAATAATCACCTTCTAAAACCATTAGTCTGGACTATAAGAAAGCCACTGATTACATTTTTGCTTGCTTGAGATACCTCCTGGTGTTTCGAAAAGTACACAAGCTAAGCCAAGCACTTGACTGCATGTATTTCAGTTCACTAAACAGACCTTCTGAGATCAGTGGGATACCAACACATCCAAAATTGAGTCTGTGCTTAAGTGCTGTGAGTCCAGAACTTTCTCCTTCACACTTTCCCAGTTTGCTTTCTTCTTTTCAGAACTTTGAACTATCTTGTGGGGTTTTTTTTCTTCAATTGTCCTTTCAGTTCTGTCATGGAGAAAAGTCACAGTCTTCACATTTTGTTGGTTTACTTGTCTGATTTCAGTCAGACCTTGAAGGCAACAGCTTCTCACCTACAATTGTTCAAGATGAAAAGGCATGATGGGCATGACGTCACTTGAGCTTACTGATGAAGCACTCCCCTTCCCCATTGGTGTACCTTTTTCTCATAGGCAAGTACCAGCAAAGCTTGTCAACCAAATTAAAATTTTAAAAAGTGATGAAAAATTAAAGAGGAAGCTAGAAAAAAAACCCCAAACCTCTTCCCCTTTCGTATGGGGCCTGGCTATTCCTCTGGTGTGGGACAGAGATGGGGCCAGCCTGGCTGGGGAGCCAAGCCCAAGCAACATTGTGAGGACACAAGCCTCCATAGCCCATTCCACTTGGTGAGACAGTCAGAAGTGGGAGAGAGCTCCTAATGCCCCAAAGACCTCAGAGGTTCAAATCCCTTGCCTTCATTCTTATGCACAGCATCACCAGGGAGCCAGAGCAGGAGATATCTGACAACACAGCTAACAGAGGCAGCCAACAGCAGTTCCTGGGCTCAGCTTCAAGATTTGGGAACTTCTAGGTTCTTAAGAGGATTTCTGGCAGCTTTTTGAAGATAAAGTTGCAAACAGGGTCATTAGAGAAGGTTTCCTGGGGAAGTTTGTAGGCAGGTTTGCTGCTTGCTAAGAGCTTTGACCTGGGGCATTGTGGAGAGGCCGCCAAGGCCTGTCAACTCTGGGACTGTTACCCCGTGCTGCTCTTACATGGGGGTACTAATGATGTCAGGGGAGACCTGAAGCATATCAAGCATGACTTCATGGATCCAGGGGTGGTGGCCAAGGACACAGGAACAAAAGCGGTGTTGTCTCAGTCCTGCCAATGAGAAGAAGGTCTTGAGGCATAGCAAATGGATCCTGAAGGTCAACAGGAGATTGCACAGCTGGTGTCAATGACAAAGATCCATCTTCGAGACCTTGGAAACCTTTCTGATTATTGAGAACTTCTTGGAAGATGTGAGATCCCTGTGAATAAGAGGGTAGAAGTTTTAAACTAGAGGTGATGGAGGAGAAAGATGATTTATAATCAAGTGGGGAAGTGATTGGCAAACGAGTGTGAGGGTGATGTGGACAAGAGACCTTAAAATCAACACATGGTGGAAAGGACCTCAGCATATCAGAGGCCTTACTCAGAGTTCTGGGATAGGATGCCACCATCCCTGTCTCAGGCAGCAGAGAGTGCCTGGTTGCTGCCTGAGGCCTGGGACAGGGGACTGTGGCAGTGTCCTTGTGGTAGAATATGTGCACCAAGTGAGGAACTTTTGGCAGACAAAGGAGTTGCAGAGGAGGTGAGCAGCTGCACACTGTCAGGGAGAATGAGCAAGAGATCGACAGGCTTTTTGCAGAGGCTGAACAGTCCCAAAGTCTGTTCCAAATGGAATTATTCCATGATTCTGTGATATCAGGACAAATGAATAGAAGCAGGTCTTCCTTAATAGGAGCATGAAGAAAACTCTGAACAAAGTAATGTAGGTGGTATGAACAGATTTGTAGAGCTATGGTAATCAGCCTTAAAAGGTGTAACCTAGAGGTCTTGATCCAGCTTTGAGAGTGATGTGGAGCAACAAGAAGGCTGAGATGGCTAAAAAATATGACCTGTAAAGAAATATTGAACAGACTCAGACTGTTAACCTAAAGAAGACAAACTGAATGAGAAACATTGTAGGAGTCTTCAAATGCTTCAAACTATCCTCTAATGGTTCAAAAGAAGAAAGAAATCAGCTAGTCTATGCTTGTGGTGGATATGACAAAAATGCAAGTCTTCACAGACTCCTAAAGCACTGGCCTGTTGTCTACAGTGATGTGGACAGCCTATCACATGGGAAAGCCCTAGTGCCAAGAAAAGTGTTTTTGTTAAACGTATTGATCCATGGAAGCAAAATTAATGAAAATACCATAACCCACTTCACATACCTGAGCTCCAGCCCTGGATAATTTGCCTTTTGCTTGTGGCAATAAATTGTCACCATGGTTTACCTGTTTCCACAGATACCTGGGAAGCTTTCTTTTGCCTTTAGCTTCCCCATTGCTTCATCACAGTACTCCCTAGATGAGGCAGAGGGTCAAGGCTCAAAGCATTGTCAGGCTATGTGTCTTCACCAACACACAAGCAAACACAGATAACATTAGAGGGGGACGAAATTAATATTCATAGATCCATGTAATCATAAACAAGCATGCAGGTAAAGTGAGGCAAAGGCTTAATAGTTAGAAAGAAGAAGTTTGTTGGGTTTTTTTTCCCCTTGGATAAATATCTAGCTGAGTGAAGATGCTGTATTTTCTCCACATTCCCCTCTGGTAGGTTGACCCTGGCTGCCTGCTAGATATCCACCCAGCCACACTCTCACTCCCCCTCCTCAACAGGACAGGCAGAGAAAATAAGTTGAAAAAGTTCATGGATCAAGATAAGGGCAGGGAGATCATTCACCAATTCCTGTCATGGGCAAAACAGACTGAACTTGAGCACGATTAGTTTATTGGCAACTAGAATTGATTAAATGCTGAGAAACAAAGACAAAATGTAAAACATTTTCCTCCACCTCCCATTCTTCCCAGCCTCAACCACACTCTTCCATTCCCAACTCCCCTGTCCTGAGTGGCACAAAGGGATGGGGAATAGATGTTGTGGTCAGCCCATAACAGCTCCCCTCTGCCTCTCCTTCCTCCTTGGGCTGGTCCCCTGTTCCAGTGTGGGTTGTCCATGGGCTGCAGTATTTCAGGACAACCTGCTCCAGTATGGTCCTCTCCATGGGCTGAGGAGGAATGTCCTCTCAGTTGCCTGGAGTGCCTTCTGCCCCTCCTTCATCTCACATCTTGGTGCCTACAGAGCTCTTTTCTCACACTTTTTTCCTCACTCCTCTCTGCTGTCTGGCACTTTTTGCTCTTTCATATACACACTTACCCCAGGTCACCATCACCTTGGCTACTGGGCTCAGCTGTGTCCTGTGATGGGTCAGCTGGAGCCAGCTGGGACTGTCTGTCTGTGGCAGCCACAGCCATTCCTCACAGAGTCCCCTGCAGCCTCTGCTGCCAGCACTTAGGTACCTACACTTAATATATCCCCATATTCTCTTTTCCTCTTAGCAAAATATGATTGTGCTTGTATATTGTTTTAAAAAATATTATTTGTTTAACTTTCGAAAGTAAGACTTGAACCACAAGGTTTTTGCTTAGGATGATGTTTGGTTTCTGCTGATGGCTGGCAGAGGGGTTGAATACACAGACTGAAGCCTTCCACAGCTTCCACACACACGTGCAACAGGGCTGTATCCCAGGGTTCAGGTCACTGATCAACAACCTCCTTCTCTGGAGTCAAGGGAGAATTTCCATTCTCTGCTGGGAATGACAGAAGAATGCATCAAGGACATAAACCCCAACCAATGTGTCATGTGCCTGCCTCCTTGGCCCAACTCCCATATTTTCTCCAAAAATCATATTTCAGGAGTTCAGGCTGCACCTTTTTTTGTCTGTCCTGAACCAACCATTTGTTATAGCACAGACTTCAGTGAAATAACATATACAGAATCAAAAGAAAAAAATGTAGTCCCTCTTTTACTACCACAGGTCAGGAATAACTTTATTATTCAGGAGATGTGGGAAAAAAAAAAAAAAAAGGTATTTTTGGCTTTCAGAAACAGAGGAGTTGTTCAAAGTTGTTGTTGAAGAACATTCACATTCCTGTGCAGTAGCTCAAAGAAGTTGGTGTGTGTAGATGTAATTTGCTTTAATATGTACAGTATATAGAGGAAAAAACTTTATAATAATGGAAGGCATACATCCCTGTTTCCTTTCTTTTTGCTAATGAAGAAGTACATTCCTGTAAAGATTAGGATATAGGATTATTTTTGTGACATATATCCGTGTTTCTCATTTGTCTTCTGAAAATTCCTTTTAATATAACTGGGCAGTTTCATTCATCATTTCACAAAAGCAGCGAGTGACCAACAAATAAAGAAGTGATAAATTGCACAGACTAATTGTGCATCAAGGATGGAACGCCTGGTAGTGCTCAGCATCTTTCTTCACCAGGTGCTATGTGATGTGAAGGTGAATATCCATGATTCCTGCATTCTTAGCTCAAATGATCCTCTGACTTTATCTGCAGTATGTAAAAGTACTGTTATCAAGATTCTCCACATGCTTTACTTTTTCCAACCAGAAAACAGTATGTGTGGGAAAAGAAGACTCCAGACACTATTCCTGGTTTTCCAGATCTCCATCAGTCAGGTAAGGACAGGAGCCTCTCCAATCCTCCCTAAATCCCTAGTAAATGTCCATTACACATACACAGATCAGCTCTTTGGTGGACACACTTGAATGGTGAGTGGTCAAATGTACTGCTCACATATTGGACAGATGGCCAGTGCTTCTTCAGCAAGGCCACCACATGGAGGAGACCTCAGGCTTCCTCTGCAAACACTTGTCATTTAAGCAATGGCTGCATGTCAGGCCAGGTACGCCCTGGACATTGCAGACTCCCTGGGAACGTTCATAAAATATTGTCTAGGAAATCTGGGACAGAAGTATGGCACATCTGTAATATAGGTATATGCAATATAAGTAGTGTTTTAAAAAGCAACTAAATAATAACATATGGTCCATATTCAAGAATCACACATTCAAGAATCTGTTTCATCAAAAATAGGATTTAGTGTACATTTTCCCAAACTGCTTACATCTTTTTTTTGGTTAGAGTTTTACAGTGGTTATGACTGTGGTCTCCCTGGGGTTTGCTGCTCTTTGACAGTCTTAATGCCTTCAGAAAGTACATACAAGGTTATATCAAGGTATCATTTTTTTAAGCAGAAGCCCTGCAGAAAACAGCTGAACAATAACTGTACTAATGGCCCTGAATGTGCTCGTATCAGTATGCTATTTCACTGCATAAAGAAATCAATGTTATTTAAAAAAAATCATAGCAATCATAACGACGTAGCAAATTTGAGAGTGCTATTTACTGAATAGGTGGTGACCAATTTTCCAGTCCTCCTGTTTAAATTAATGAATATTTAAAGAGGAGACTAATTTGATTTCCCTAAAACCTGCCCAATTTCATTAACACAGCAGGAGAAAATACAAAATATGTATTTGAATGCTTTGTTCTTCAGGAAAAGCTATTCTGCCTCTGATGTGTGGAAGATAAAAGAAGCCAGTGATTAAAATAATATTAACACAGTTTGTATCACGCCTGTTATTTCACAGTCTTAAACTCTGGCAAGTGAAAAATGGTGAAGTTCCTATTTTTTAATAAGACTTTTCAGCGAATACTATACATGGTTTGTGGGAAGGCTGAAAACCCACATTTTTTTCACAAAGCAGTGACAACCATTCGGAGTGGAGGGCGACTCCAGCATGACAAAAGCATTGTGCAGGCTAGAATGTCTTTCAAGTACAGTGACACTGTATTAAAACCATTCTGAATGTCAACAAGATTCACTCTGCACAAAGACTGTAAATGATATAGAAGTGGCCCCTTATTTGGGTAGAACAAAGACTGTCAGAAAAATTTTTTTTTTCTTTTTTTTTTCTTTTTTTTTTTTTTTTATCCTAGATGAATTTCATTTACCTTTTCAACAGATTTTAAATCTTTTGTAAAATACTCCAAGGGGGCATAGCACAGTGTGAGACTTGTAATCAGCCTGGAAAGAATGACAGAAAGCTGGCTCGTTTGGTCTCTCAATGCTTTCCTTTATTCTAACCCTTCTGTTCACAGCTTAAATCACAGGAAATTTGAGTGTTTAACTCTTACAGCAGGTAGCAGAGAAAAACACAAAAGGAACCCGAGCAAAATATTTGAAGTAAAATCTAGATTCAGAAGAAAATCAGGGACATGACTCACCAGCATAAACCAATTATTGTATACGCATAACCTTTTTTGTTGTTGATCCACCTGGCAAGTGAACACATAGATTTAACATCAAAAAAAAATCTCATCCTTAGCTTTTCATGAAAGAAGTAAGTAATTGAGCAAAAACAAAATTTGAGGGAAAAGAGTGCATATTAGCTAACTAACAGCAGAAAAATACCCTCCTGATCTTAGTGTCAATCTCCAGCAAGAAGCAGCTGATACTTATCAACCTGTTTGTAACAGCATGTAAAAATGTCCAGAGGTGTGCCTCAGCCAGCTGTGTGCCCCTAAGGAAATATTTTCAAGAAGAAGTAGATGCCTGTAGTTTGTTTCTTTACATTCTGCCTAAATAAATAGATGTATATATTTTAGATCTCAGTCTCTTGGGACGAGCATCGTCTTTCTGTTATGTGTTGGTACAAGAGCTGCTCTGCTCCATGCCTGGGATTTCTAGGAGAAACAACCTGTATAGGGGAACAGACAATACCTGAAAAACATCAAGTCTGAAAATATCTGCAAAGATGAGAATATGTCCCCATACCAGGGCCCTTTGTCTGAGACTAGTATAGCTGCATTTTACCTTTCTCAGTTCTATATGGAACTTCAAGCAGATACTTGCCTAGGGATCTTTTCTTTGTCACTGCTGTTTCTCTGTTGTTTCTTTAAAACAGAAATGGATTTTCAGTTTTAAGAAACACAAGCTGAAACCACTAAAACCAGTCTTTTTAATACTGCTTTAATAATATTAAGTATAACTCTCATGCTCCACAGCTAGAGTATAGAACAAGAGGGATAGGATATTGTCTGATAACATTATTCAGCATCCCCCAAACTCCTCTTAAGTAACCTGAAAAATCTCTGTACACTGACTATGAAGTTTCAATATATAGCTTGTACTGTACATCACGGTTAGTTGTGAACAGGCTAAGGCAATACTTAGACACAAATAAGAACTTCAGAATCACTAACATTAATAACTGGCCTAATGAAACACTCATCCTCTCTAAGTCTGACCAGATACTAATGGCAGTAGAATTAGAGCCCAAATTTTCTCAGGGAGCAGGTGTCAAGCCATGTTACAAACGAAGGTTATATATCTTCCAGTCTTTCATCTAGTTTTTCTCATCAGCGAAAACTTACTTCTCAGGTCCCCTAGGCTACACCTACTCTGCCAAACACAACTGTACACAAGCATCTTGAACACCCGTCTGGGGACTGTCTCTGTTGTTCACTTATTAGCATGCTTTGTGGAACAGCTTGGGCCTGTATCAAACAGCACATTCCCAGATAGATTCACAATATACACCTTGGGTATATTTGATTTTCACAGCAAGGTTTTAGTAGCAGGAGGGTTATAGGGGTGGCTTCTGTAAGAAGCTGCTAGAAGCTTCCCCTGTGTCTATTAGAACCAATGTCAGCCAGATTCAAGATAGTTTTGCTGCTGGCCAAGGCCAAGCCTTGGTTTAAACTGTGGTTTAAACCTTCGTAGCTCAGACATCTAGGTATTTATGTTCTTAATTTGGCAATTTATGTAAACAGTAGTATTTCTGACCCTGTTAAAATAGACACAGGAACTGAATTCTGTTAAATTTCGTTTCTGTTCAAATCTACAGCAGTAGCTTTCCAATCAACAGCAAAACTCTCCCCCAGTGGCAAATTCGATTTCCAAATGCAAACAGCTTTCTTAAAAGTGATTCTGTAACATGCTAAAAGGAGCTACTGTCAAGAACTTACACTACAAAACTGTCCTCTGTCTGGTAAATAAAAATCAGGTCCATGTTGACCTTTCTGTTGCTCTAGCAGAGATGGTTTATCTGAATAGTATTAATCCTTCCAGTGAGGAGGAAACTGCTTTTGAAAATCATGTAAAATGCTTCAGCGGTGCCTTTTCAAGCTTTGCCAATGTCACCGCTGAATGTGGTGATGTCCAACAAAGATATCTGAGAATGCTGACTTAAGAAGTGGCATTGCTGCACATTTTTATTACATTTCTTCCATCAAAATGAGTTTCAGTTTGGTGTGAAAATGCAGGAGGTTTTTCAGCATTGTCTGTAAAGAGAAGCACTCAGATTAACACTAGTCCTCCACATCATTTAAAGGGAGCCACAGTTCTGCAGGCCATCTTATTTTTACACAGATCCAGTTTTTAACAGCAGCAGATTCTAGTATTTTCTGTTTAAACTGCTGGGATTATATGAAAGAAGCTGGAGTTATCTCAGCAGCTGCTTTGTCTGGACAAGACTGTAATAAGTGTAATCTTGCTGTACAAAACTTTGGATTAAGAAAAGCCACCCTACTGTGGTCATCATTCAAAATGATCTGACTACCACGTCCCCCTCTCCATCAAATCCTCTCACATCTTTGCAATAGCAGTCCTTTTGAAGTGCTGCCCTTGGGTAACACAAGCTTCAAGCTCACTTGGTGTTTCTCTCCTTCTTTCTCCTCAGAGCTAAAGCAATAATAGGATGTTACACCCTGTGCAATGAATGATGAACAGATGCATTGTTTTCCTTTGCAATCTCTCCAAAACAGGGACATCATGGTGAATTTTATTGATAGCGCCCTGGGTCCTAGTGTGTAGTGCATTTCTAGGGCCCACATCAGCATGAAGTCTTGCTAAACATATGTGACAATAAGAAGGACATAGTGGTGAGGGAATCTTGATGTAGTTGTCTGATAAACTGATCTCCTTCATGCAGAATGCATTTTTGTAACAACTGAATATCAAAAAAAGCCCACACATCCAGAAGCTGGGAGTGCATAGGTCTATTTACAGAATGTGTGAATATATGCTGTAAATGTGCCTCTAAAAATGGATTTAGTGCTCGTAGCAGAGAAGCAATTGAATAAAAATTCCATGCGGAAAAAGCTACTTCTGTTGACAAATGTATTACTAGTAGAAGTAAGGAATGAGTGGGAGGTGGTATCTTCTTCTCTGATTGATATATGAATTTGTGCAGTTCTGTTATACATCTCAACTAGCATTCACCATTTAAAAGACAGGCATATAGTCTACACAAGCTTTTCAGACATCCTGTGCATTCAATTAGACACCTTCACAGGGCATCCATCCCTTCCAAGGTGCCTGAGAGAGGTGGGATAAATTGCCTCCTGGAACTGTCCATCTCTTTTCATTGACTAAAGAGGCGGACACAACTGTTATATTAGAGTAGAGATACCTGTGGTTTAGACAACTAAATTTAGACGATCTGAATTCTACTTTCAATATCCACAATTTTTCAAGGATACTGAAATGATGGAGATTATATGAAAAATATTTTACAGCTACAGAAAAAGCCTTTCAGTGACATTCATACAGAGTTTGATTAATTTAGGTTATCCAACAGGCACTCAAGAAAAGACTTGATTATAATGTAATTATCTGAAAGAAAAAGTACTGAAAGATCCTTTACTGATGAGAAAGGGAAGACAGAAGGAATTGGTAAATGGAATCTAGAGCCAGTCACATTCAGTTTGAAAGCATTCTGGATGAATAACTTAGGAACCACTTTCAGGGAAAGGATGTCTTCTTCATTTCTTGGCACTTTCAAGTTGGGACTTGATTTTCTGCAGTACATGCTACAGTGAAATTGAAGCTACTGGGCTCAAGCTACGGTTAAGTGGACAGGAGCCAACCTGCCAGTCTGAGAACAAAAATGGTAGCATAAAGGCATGAACATGATGGCGAGGAATAGTCTGTTTCCCTGTACTGGGCTGTTGTATTCTCCTAGGATTTAGAAGTATGATGGATCCAGCCTTCTGTCTTCTTTTTGATGCCCGTCTTATCTGTTCTACTGCCTGATTATATGTTTACAAGGTGGGAAAATCTTACCACCTTTTTTGATGCTAGAAACAAAACAACACCTCACATTACAGTATGAACAAGTGATGCCTAGCAATGGGAAATTCAGTACAATGTGGACTGCTTTTATTTCAGATTTCACTGATTAGTTTTATCTTAATATATAAGATATCAAGGAATAGAATTCCAGGTGGTACAATTCACAATCTCTCTGTAATATGCTGTAAGACTTCATTCTATAGAGCAATATATTATTCTCGTTCACTCACTCCTTAAAAGTTGTAGATGTGATTATTTCTTCTACTTTATAGAAATAATCAGTTTTCTATGTGGTGTATGGAAGCATAGTATGCACACATGCTCCATACCTTATTTACATCAGTTCCATTGCTCCTATCACCTATCTTCACACTACATCAATTCCTGCTTATTCATTGTGTCGTGCCCTTATTTAGACATCCCAAAATATAATTTCTCACATGCACATAGTGTCTTTTCCTTCTGAACATTTTGTCAGATAAACAAGGGTTCTCCTTCAACATTTGGTGTCACTCAGAAACATCACCCTAAATAGCAAAATAACATGTAACAGGGTCCTGCTTCAAATGTCAATTGACAGGAAGAACCTTAAGTTATAGACCTACCTCTAACAATTTTTGTAGTTGCCCCACCTGCTTAATGTGCATAATTTCTTTCATTTGATACCCCCAGTTTGCACATGTCCAGTTCATACATGACTATTACCCTTTCTGCTGTTTGTTGTGGCTGTCTTCCTAATAAAGATATAGGAAAATACTCCGGCTTATCACACAGTCTCTTGTGTGTCTTTGGATTGAAGCCATACACATAACCCTGTGTTGTCACCCCTGGTTGAAGTGTATTTCCTTAACAATGATCTTAGGTCGCTTCAAGGAGTATTGGTACATAAAGATCACAAATGTTGATGATGTCTTTGTTGTTGTCATGCTGTGTGAGCAGTGCTATTCACAGGTCATCCTAGAAGACATCTTAATTAACTGGGAAGGGCTGAGGTGATACTGCCTAATTCAGCCTGTGTTCTGTCAGGCACCTAATCAGTCATCTTCTCCAAGAACATATCGAAACCATAGTTTATTGTAGCCTGAGGTGAAATGGATCCATAATTTGGAATAATATGAATAAAAAATAGTCCAAAAAATCTTGGGATTTAAAAAAAAAAAGCTCTGCTTGTGTTCATGAGCTGAATGTGTCTCCTCAATACAGACAATAAGGATTTCCTTTAAAGCAGCTGAAGTCTGCAATCCCTCTGGAGATATCCAAGGAATATTATGAGAAATTCAATAGCTGGGTTAGAAAACTACTGCAGAAACGGGAGGAAAAACAATCTTGCATTAGCCTTGCCTGTTTTTATTGTTCTTTGCTACCATTCTCATCTAAAAACCTTTTATCAAAGCTTTTCAACTGCCATTTCCAATTACATTGTACTGAAATTTGTCCATTGGAATGGGAATGTTTGAGTGAAATTCTATTTAAGTTGCTTTAACCTCTTTCAGTGAGGAGAGGGACAATGAACTCTTTACCATACTATGTTTTCAAACCTTTACTTATTTCACTGTTGTGAGCTCTTTGGAGAGTAATTTGGTACAGTGGTTTGAGGAAGATCTGGTGAACTCCTGTAGTTTATAGTCCCAATTCTGGCACTTTTTCTTCTCTGGCAAGTGGTTTGATTTTTTTCTATCACCCCCTTCACACATACAAAATAGTAACTGGAGGAGCCAAAGAGGAATTAAAGAGGTATATCGACCCCAAAATGCTCCTTTCATGCCATTATGCTATGGTGAATTATTTCCTCCATGTCCCACTTTATCTACTAATTTGTTTTCATCACTTCCTATGTTTAGTCTCATTAATATTTTAAGTTCTTAAGTAAAGGCCTATCACTTTTATTTCATTGTGAAGTTACATGGATATTTCTGGCACTCTGCAAGTAAAATTAAAATAATAAATAATACTAATACCAACTATTCTGTGACCATTTAAGATTCTGGAAACAGGGCACTCTATCTGCAAGATATATTCCTTTTGCTTTTTATTATTACTATTATCCATTCTGAAGTGGCAGTTTAGTACTTCAAGTGGCCTAACAGCATCTTTTAAAATCACAGTTGAATCATAGCACACTTCTTTTCCTTTAAAATCATAACTTTGAATTTGACCTAGAAAATTTTCTGGCCATCTGAAAATCATTTGGGATGGGATCCATCAGTCCAAATTCAGGTGTTTACTATGTAGGCATCTGCATATAAACAAGGCATGTAAGATCAAATTTTCTTGCAACAAATCCTTCTAGAAGGTCCTAATTATTTACCTGAACTATGCAGGATTCTTCGACAAGTAGCTCATCTCTGTGCTGAAGATGTTTAAAGTTAGGTGAGATTAATACTGTCTTGGTGCTCCTTTTTTCAGTATTTTTTTGGTCTGACCCCAGTTTCAAGGTAACTTGCTGCTTATTTTAGAGTATGAATTTACATCCTTTACAAACCAATTATAATTTGAGCATTGCAATGAATGAGCTTTTCTCTGGTGAGGCAGCTCCTTCCCGGTAAGCACTTGCTTGGACAGTGTGGCAAGAAGGATGACTAAGGTCCTGCTACTTGTGATATACTTGTTATGCGGATAAGAGCTGCAGTCTATAAAGCTGTCAATCTGGTGGGTTTTTACCAACAGAAAACTACTTTTAAAGAGAGAGTGGAGGAAAGGACATCACAAAGAAGACTATCCTTTTATATTAGTAGCTTATGCTTATCTAGGGGGTGCTTTTGATCCCAAGGTACTTCAGACAGTGTATCTGAAATGTTAAGTGAATAAGATATCACAAGAAACAAACTATTACTTTATGTCAGCAAGGACTGAAGCTTGCAGAATCTTAGAAGTTGACTCCTCTCACTGAAAATGTCAACATCAGTGAAGCCTCAGACTAATTCAATTATTTTCCCTTTACAGTATGATGTCCAAAGAAAGCATTCACAGTGCTTCAATGTCTTCAGCTCCCCTGCACATTTCAGTCTGTCTCAGAGCATGACACCTTTGGATCCTACCCCCTGTCAGCTCCACTGAGCACAGACAGCATCATAGCTGCCACAGAAACTGTCAGGTGTCACGGGGTTCCCTTGGTCTTTCTACTGCTCTGGTTCTGAGTGAACTTCCAATTTGTCAGTGCCTAGGGTACATGTAGCGAGGGCTCCAACTTGTAGAGATTAGAGAGATATTCCATATGTTAAGGTTATTAAATTAATCAGCTTCATTGAAGGATGAAGCAGACTGGAGAAAGGAGTGGTTATTGCACAGGCCCTGAGGGCTTAGGGCATTAAAGAGAGAAACAGAATGATTTATTGCAATGTATTTTATAGTACTTTGAAAGTTCAAATCATCTTGATAATTTGCAATCACTTTGAATCTATCAGACCTTACCCAAAGATTGACAGAAATTAAAAGCTAGTAATTTTTGAAATCTGAAAGTGAGCACACTTAGCAGATATGAGGGAACATCAAACTGCTGCATTTGACACACAGAGGTTACAGAGAAGTAAATATAAGGGTTTGTACCAAAATGTTGATTCAGTGACTGATCTTTCATTCTTGCAGCTTTTTTGAACATATCAATAAGGTTTTGGGCCTAATGGCTAAAACAGGTAATGGGAACATCAAAACATACCTGGAGTACTGTGTGCAGTTCTGGGTTCCCTGGTTCAAGAAGGACAAGGAACTACTGGAGAGGATCCAGAGCAGGGCCACTGAGATGATTAAGGGCCTGGAGCACCTACCGTATGAGAAAAGGCTGAGAGAGCTGGATCTGGTTAGCTTGGAAAAGAGGAGGCTATGGGGTGATCTTATAAATGCTCACAAATATCTGAAGGATGGGTGTTAGGAAGATGGGGCCAGGCTCTCTCAGTGGTGTCCAGTGACAGGACTAGAGGCAATGGCTGTAAACTGGAAAAGAGGAGGTTCAATCTCAACATAAGGAAATACTTCTCCACTGTAAGGGTGACAGAGCACTTGGAACAGGCTGCCCAGAGAGGTGGTGGAATCTCCATCTCTGGAGACTTTCAAAAACCACCTGGACTTGTTCCTGTGTGATCTACTGTAGGTGACCCTGTTCTGTCAGGGAGGTTGAATTAGATGATCTTTAGAGATCCCTTCCAACCCCTACCATTCTCTGATTCTGGGTTGTCCAGTATGGCAACAAAGTGCTTCAGAAGCTAGAGCATTTTTCTCTTTCCAAATTTCAAACATACATTAATTCACTACTGCCTTGAGATCTGCATCACCACTTAGATCTGCACAGTAAATATAAAATGTGACTTCACCAGGATGGTAATGTTAAACATGCTTGTTACAAATAAACAAAGCCCTGTGTTTGGGTCTGGATCACTTAATGGGTTTGGTTCTGTTAATTAAAATCTCTTCACCTTCTTGCTGCCAAGCCTTTAAGCAATTTTTAGCTGCTTTATCAGCATAGATACACACACTGCTGCTATCCAGCATATCATCCTTTTCTTTGCTCCTATATCCAGCAAGTCTCTGTTTACATACTCATTGTATACATGAGGCTTCTTTTACAAGGTTAATGCAATGTCTCTGCCAGAATAGATCCTGCTCCAGATCTGCCACAGCTCTGTAATTATATCCGGCAGATGACTTACAGCAATGAGAGGCTTGGCTGGAGGCACCCTGCCTTGCAGGATCACCACCTGAAGGAAAGCCCACACCCTTGGCTGCCTCAAAAACAGTATTCAGAAGTTGCTTTTTTCAAAATTAATTCCCTAACATGGAAGGGGTTTCATCCTAGCACCCTGAACCATAGCTCTCCTGTCCTTAATGCAGTTTTCCTGTGGGCTGCACCCTTGGTCTTGCCCCAGACCCAAAATGAGGTTGACATGAAATCTGTATGAGATTTATGGTTGGGAGGCACCTATAAAAATCCACAGACCTTATGGGAAATTTCCACCCTTGGTTCTCTAAGAATCACACCTTAATAGATTAATATGATTCACCTGCTTCATTTTCCAAGCTATCAGGTACGTGCTACACACCTCTAACAAAAATGTAAGGACAGAGGTCCTGCCAAGAAGAGTTCAAATCCATATTTGACATGATCCAGTGAGTGATGGTGATTGGGAGAAAAAAGAGAGAGGAAGAGACAGAAAGGACAAGAGCTGCTGCTAAGACAGATGTTTGGCAGCATCTGGAAAGGGATTTTCCAAAGCAATTTGGAAGACCTGAAATCACTGACAGGATGGTTTTGGGCAACAGGACAGATAAACCTAGATGGGTAGGAGGAGAGGACAATAGGAGACAGCAAGGCTGACTGACATTAGTGGAAAGATGAAGAGCAGAGGAAACAGAGAGTTAAACTTAAATTGCTTAGAAAACCAGGACTGGCATTCAGATCTGGTCTGTGAATTGAGCCCTACAACCAGGACCAATCTGAGGCAGTAGCAGAAACCACAACATTTTTGCACAGCTGGATGTACAGCTTCAAACTGCTCCCCTGTGCTCCCATTTCTAGTACTTGTATAGATTATTGTCCTCTTTGTTTCTCTTTTTACTAACCCCATTTCAAAATTTTGAGTAGGAAGTGAAAAAAATACCAGATTTCATAAAACTTTACTGCTTTATTATAAATTACAAATCCTAGTCTAAAATGGAATACATAGGGAAAAAAAAAACAAAAAACCAAAAACAAACAAACCAACCAAAAAAAAAAAAGAAAAAAGAAAAAACCAACCAAACAAACAAAAAAACCCCAC
>JANHGN010004279.1:2314-13455 GCA_024605025.1 Megaceryle maxima | reverse complement strand
TCTGGTTTTTTTACTGGGATTTTTTTTCCTTTCTATTCTGGAAAAAAAATGCCTATGAGAAATTTCTCATTCTCTGCAGGTAAGATATTTCCATTGCCTATTGAATTGTGTAATATATTTGCAGAGTTCATGAAATACAGAGGTCAATGGTAATCCAATCTTTACATTTAACTCCAGGTTTATCTGTGAGTTTATTGAATGGAAAAAAAAAGGCAGGATGAGATGGAAAGTTCCATTATAATTATAGGCACATCAGAGCAGTGTCCTCAAATTCTTCTATTTTCAGTATTTCAGTAGCAATAGATATTTCACAGGATCAGACCTTGTGAAATAGGAGCTTCATGCCCAGAAGTGACACATGACAATTTTATTACTGAAAAAAGCTTTGGTTTAAAAACATAGAGGTTTTGGGGTTAGATACTGTATATAAAGCTAGGAAAGACTGCAGTTTCCTTGGGGTAAGAGTATCTGTAATTTGAGGCAACACACACACAAGTAGTCCTCATGTAGTTACAATTTTTGTATTCTTAATGATCACAAGCAAGCCACAAAAAGCACTGGCAAGTCAAACATCATGTGGTGTTATTGCCCCTTAACACAGACATCTGAGCAGTAGTGATGAGAACCTGCCTCAGACCTATGAATGTCTTGCATTATTGCAACTAGCTTCAGAAAATTTCATAGCAGATTGAAACTGCATCATAATAAGGAAATTGACACTTGAGTAAGCATCACAGCATTGGAAGTTTCAGCATGAGAAGCAATGAAGAAAGTGATTCTGTGAGGTTGAGCTTTCCTACATATGTGCTAATCCACTGAAGCAGATAACCTGATATTCAATTTCCTAATCTCAAGTGGAGTGAAAACATAACTGCTTGCCCTAACTTTTTGAGTAATGTACATTTTTGCGTAGATATCTCTTTAGTACTCATAACATTTTCTGTTCTAAATCCACTATGAACTTAATGTCCCAGTATTCCCACATAAGATTCTGATTTTGCTAAACTGACACTCTCCTTGTACATTTTCTGGTGAAAATTTTGTCAGAAGATCCAATTCTAATTTCACTCTATTTTTTTCCTGTTTTCTTTCTGGATCAGATACCAGAAGTAATCAGAATAGCAAGAATCACCGTTCCAACAGCCTAATGTGATTGTATCTAAATGAGAGGAAAAAATCCACAAGCAAAGCAGTATCAAAATGTCTTTCTTTGAACCCTGGTTTTGGATGATTAGGTGGTTTTACTTAAATTTGCTAAAGAATTAAAAGCTTAGCAGTCAGTACCATGAGTAACTTCAATTCTCATTGACTACAGTGGGAGCTGAATTAATGTAGCTGTCTTCTGGCATCTCATCTGTATGCAGATGACCTTGTTGAATCCTCCAAAGTATATGGACAACTATTCTTTGAGTTCTGAAATTTGCTAACCACAAACCAAAGAGGATTATATTTTGAATTTGTCACTTCTACTGAATGCAATACCAGTTTGAGACCTAAAAAACCCTCTTGTGTCTCCCTCTTCTTGTATTGGAAGAAAATAGAAAAGTGATGCAAGGATTGTTTCTTAACTAATGAAGTTTAGTTTCATGGTGTTACAAAACAGCACAAAAATTTTTGAAATAGTCATATGACTTGTTAACAGTGATATGACTTCCTCCTCTAAACCATTCTGAACCTCTTAGATGAGTCACTTTTCTCCAGCTGGGGAGGTGCTAAGCAAGCCAGAGATGGGCAGGATTTCTCATTTTTTAAATAGTCAATTCCTCTCCTCTTACAACCCTTTAGAATAAGAGGGGCAAATGGACCCCTCTAAAGTGAGCAGAAACAATACACCAAGGTGGGTTTAGGCTAAAAGAAAAGGGAGCAAGAGGAATCACAGAAAGATAGGCAGGAAATAGCACAAGATTCAGCTTTTGTAAAATACCAGCTAACACATGCAAGGAAAATGATCCATAGCAGAGATATTCAAAGGGAAGCAGAAATCTGGGAAAAATTAATGTCCACAGCAGCAACTGGGCGGGGGGGGGGACACAGTGAGCAGGCAGGGCTCTGAAACTGAGCACTACCAAGGCAGAGGCCCTACCTAGGGCAGATCCCACCTCTGCAGAAGGCAGTAGTTGCTGCCTGTGGACATGTCTGTGCCAAACAGAGATGGAGAGATGATACGGAGCCCCAGAGAGCCCAGTCACGCCATCTGGGCACAATATGGCTAAAAGGGTTAACTGGCCAGGGCTCAGCAAAAGGGGAGGTCCTTTGTTTTTCTCCCCTTCTTTCAATTTTAGAAAGCTGTCTGTTGCTGAGGCATCCAAGTTACTTCTGGAAGAAGTTAGAATGATAATTAAATTCCTTCATCTCCTAGCCTGGGTGACAGGAGCAACCTCAGGTTCTTGGTCATTGAAGCCAGTGCTGTGATTGCTTGTGTCACTGCCTCACTCATCTACATGTGCTCACTCTACCCTCAAAAACTAAGATGCAGACGAGTTCGTATGTCTGCTGCGGAGCAGCTGGTTGGTGTCCTCTACAGGCATAGTGGTGAGTGCTGGGGCTGCCAGAGTGCCATCAGATGGGTTAAACTGTCATCACCCTACTGAGTTATGTAGTACCCTCTGAGCTGCCATCCCTCCTGGAAAATTCTGCTCAGGGACAGCTGAGACAGCTCCTAGCAGACACCGACCAGGGTCTGGTGGCTGTAAAGTGAGAGATGAGAGTGTGACAAAAGCCAGTAAACTACAGCTGTCTCAGCATTGACTTTATCATCAGGCCTGGTGAGGGAGGAGGTTTGCACAAAGAAAGGCATGGATTTAAAAAACAACAGCCATCAAAAATGGTCTAAGGATTAAAGCTGGAGCTGGCTGCTGGGACCAAGGGATGATGGCTCCAGCACCTATAGGCCCCCTGGCTCTCTGCACCAGCTGCTTCAGAGCAGAGGTGACACCATTCCCTTCTCATGCCAGGAAACAGGCACCGAGTCCAGCAACCTCCCCTCCCAACTCACATGGTGGCAGAAGGTTCAGACTGCCTGGGAGGAACTGCTACACACCAGAATTTGCAAATTCATGTTCTGGGGAGGTTTCTCCTAGCCCCAAGCTGACTTCCAGCTGGAGACACGTGTCTGTGCTTGTCCCCAAGGCTGACAGCAGCAATAGAGGCATCCTCTGGTGCTGTTCTGTGCCAGCAGAGCATGGCAAAGCATTTGAGTGACAGCCTCCAGGGACAGGAGAGCAATTTACTCACCACACATGGACAAGTGCTTGCCGCCTTTGCTGAAATCCAGCAGGCAAGCCACTGATTAGTGTCACTTGTCCTGGTTGTCTCAAGGCAAACACCCAGCCTACTGGGACTCCACTGAGAACCTACCAGCTCATTATACGCATGCTCACCACTAAGACCTAGGTCAGATGTAGGCCTGAGAAGGAGGAAGGGATTGTATACAAGTCCTTACCATTACGCTCTCCATCCCAGTACCTCTTTTCCAGTGCAAGCACTGCCTCTGCCTGCTGCTTTTGAACAACTACTGCCAGCTGATTGCAGCATGGCCTGAGCAACAGGGAAGAAGGAAGCTAAAATCTGTTTCTCTTCACACACCCACCAGCAGAGCTGTTGCTCCAGCCCCCACCCATAACTACCAGTGACAGCAGAGGCAGGAGGAACACAGCTGGACTCCTCCAAGTCAGGGATGGAGCAGGATAAGCTGTTGCAGGGTCAGACTGAGAGGAAAAGCATCTTCAGCTTGACAACTCAGCAAATCTGATCTGGAACTGGCAAGAGAGAAAAAATGTAAAGCCTTTAAATGTCATTTCAGGGGGTTGGCTGCCAGAAGAACTAGAGACAGACAGACAGGTAAGCACACAATGCTGCACAGAGAGATGGATGCCCTGCTTTGATCTACAGTGTTTACTAATGTGTCCTGCAGCTGGCATGAGCTGTGAGCAACTCAAGAAATGTAGTTTTCTGCCACCAGCCCTGTTCTAGGACCTCAAGAAAATCCTCAGACCACTCCAGGTTTGTTTCCCCTCTTTGCAGGCAGTAATGCTTCCCTGCAACCCCAGATGGTGGCAAGGTTGACCCAAAGACAGGCCAGACCATCCCAATTCTTTGTTGTGAGAGGTAAATTCAAAATCATCAACCCAATTCCTTTGCCTTTGACACTTATGACCCGGGCAAAGTCATGTCATCTTCTCCTTCCTCCTTTGCCAGCCCTGGGCAGATAGCAAGACCATACACAGCTGGCTCTCCCCTGTGCATAAGGCAGCCCTACCTGATAAAAAACAGCATTGCTGGCCTGACTGCAAGTAAAGATGTGCCAAGACTAGGAAGCACAAATACCGCATGTCCTTGAAGTCAAAGGACCCACCATGGCTGTTACTGAAGTCACTCTTCATCCTTGCTTTGTGGAGGAGAGAGCTAAGGTGAATCTGAAGTCACTGATCCAAAGCAAAGAGGGCTGGGGTGCAGCAGATGTGTTTATACAGCAAAAAGTGCTGCATAGAGTGGGGATATGGAGCATCAGTGATTCCCCTCCCAGTTGTCATCCCATCTAAACAAGCCTCAAGAACTTGGTGTATCTCAGCATTATTGTGAAAGGGCAAAATGCACCGAACTGGAGTCCAGTAAGCAGGATGTGTGGATGGGAAATGGTTGGTGGCAGCTTGCTGGACACTAAACGATGGATACTTTCACTGGGAGTCCCCATGTGCACGCTTGGGATGTCCAGCAACACTCAGGTTTCACAGAGCTCACATGGCACCTTCTCCTGGCAAAGTAACTTCAACTGCAGACAAAAAGGGGGAACCTCCAAAATGTTCTGGTAGTTGGGACATTACAGAAATGCCCTATTGAAGGACAAGGGGTTTCTGCCAGGTGGCATAGCACATCTGTGGCACAACCAAAAATATTGTCCAGCCAATATGCTGTGTCCTGCTGTAGACTTCAGCATTAGCCCGTGCTCTGTGCCCTGACAGTACTTACTTTCGTGCGCGAAATAAAAACTAGACTTGCCAACATACCCAATAGGTCTGTCAAACTAATCATGTTAGGAGGACTGGAAACACACCAGCCACAGAAGCTGGCCACTGCTCCAGAGCCCTTGAAGAAATCGTGCATCCAGGAGACAGAAAAGCCTCTCGTCATTCCCGGAACTAGGTCAATAAAAGCGCAGACAACTCCATCCACAGAGACACTTTTTTATGAATCACAAGAAAGAGCAGCTTTCAGCTCCCCCAGCTGCAAATAGGTAGGCAGGCACAAAGAGCCAGCACGGAAATGTGTCTGTGCAACATGTGTGGGGAATCGGCCACCCTGCACATGTCCAGGGTATGGGGCAAGAGGAAACTGCTCTGAACTGCAGCATGGGAGAACTGAGAAAAACAGTGACTGCTGTTTGGTGTGACTTCTCCCACCCCTCAGCTGGGCTCCCAAAGCAAAAAACTTCCCACCAATGCATGCATTTAGCATGATGAGGAGAGAGAACAACCTAGGCAATGATTTCAAAGCTGAGCAATCCCAGGCAGCTTTGAAGGGCTTCATAGTCAGGGAGTGAGAGCAACCCACCTTTTTGGGAGAAAAAAGAAAAAAAAAAAAAATAATCCAACATGCAGTGTGTTCAGGTGCCTCCAGAACAAAACTATCCCTCCCCTCACCCATAGTTATTTGTGGGTGTATCTTTGCTACGTGAGAAGCCTGGAGGACTGGACAGAGGTTTGTTTGATCAAATCTCAGACCACCAGCAGTGTTTGGGTTGTGTTTTGTTTTTGTGGGGTTTTTTTTGTTGTTGTTGTTTTGGTTTTCTGGGGGGGTTTGGTTTTGGTTTTTTTAATGCATTTATTTTTCAAGCCCGTAGTTCAGATGCACAGAGGAGGGTAAATCACACACTGGCAGCCTGGCACAGGATGCCTACTCTTTGCATGTGAGAACCACAGTCTAACCCCAGGAGAGGATGTGTTTTCATTATCACCATCATTTTTTAGGCCATGGACAAAAGAACCATGGTGCAGAGAATGTAGCTATATTCCAAGAAGACACAAGGTTATTTTATTATATGTAATATTGTTTAATTTCACAAGCGAACGCTTACACCTGGCCCCAGGGAACCCAGTAGAGTCTGCCTTCTCCAAGCAGGCAGCAGCAGCAGACACCTCCTTCTGCATTTATCAGCTTGCAAAGCTCCAGCAAAGGGAGCTTCACACCTCTCACAGATGACCCTGTGCAACAGCAGCTGTGCCTGCATGGGACTGGGCATGGATCAGCCTGGCTTGTCTACAGCTGTATTGCTGGGCATTTGCAAAGCATGTAGCCTTGGAGGTCACCCCCAAAAAAGCTATTTCTGGAGCAAAGATGATGTAGGCGTCAAAAAGCAGCTACCTTCTCGAGCTCCCTATCCATCACCTATAAGATGGCACCATGGTACCCCAAAATGCAGTATATGTCTTCACAGCATGGGGAAGCCATGGTAATAGCATGGAGTAAGGATAGCTGGGTGGGTCAGCCCCGCATGGCCATGGCAGGGTCCTGCAAGTTACTAGGCCCAATCTCATCCATGCTCTAGAGAATGGGAAAACCACCAGAGACCACAAGAAGTAGGAAAATATCAGGCTGCAACTTTGCAAACAAAATGCATTCACTGGCTTAACACCCATGTAATTAAAAGCAGGTGCATCCCTCAGTAACCACTAGTATGGGTATGTGCCAGGTCCTGTGATACTACCTACAAAAGCAAAGCTGGGCACCAGTCCCTCTGCAGAGTAAGGATGTTCACAGAACTGTCGAAACACACAGCTGACCCTGCCTTGCCTCGAGGATCTCCTTCTCTTACCATCAAAGCAGGAATCCCAAGGAGGTGCGAGTTGCCTGCTGCTACTACCAGGGTGAGCATTGCCCTCAAGGGACATTTGAGTGCTGAGGGGCTGGATTCAAATCCTCCTCCCAATTCAGAAGGCTCTGACAGCAGAGAGGACCTCAGCCCTGATGGAGGAAAGGATGCTTTTGCTCACAGATCCTGGGAATGATAACAGGTCCTGCTCTCCATGCTCATTCAACCAGACAGCTCCCCAGTTCCACCTGGTTCCTACTGCCATCCTTTCCTCACAGGGCAGAGTAAGCTGACTCAGTAAATACCAATTGACTCCATGGATGAAAAGCAGGGACTGAAAGCACCCTTGCAGCAGCCACCAGTCCCTCCGAGGGGTAATAACCACTCAGACAGGTTTGGGTCAGCAGAGGTCCAGGCTACAAGTTGTTATCAGCATCAGGGAAAAGCCTCCCCAGCAGCCTCTCACTGTCACCTAGAATTTCTTGAGCCTCTTTCCCCACCAGTTCTCCGCTCACAGGGTGTGTTGCATAGTATATAACTGCAACCAGGTCTGAGCAAGACAGATTTCAGTTGATCCCATGTCCCCTCTGTAAGGCAACTCTAAGAAAGAGTCATGATCCCTCTGCCAGCTGCTGCAAACACATCTGTGACTACACTACAGCATCATGTATTGCAAACCCTTACAGTCTTTCTCCTCCAGCCTCCCTCAGGCCGGGAGTGGCAGAAAACAATACCCTGGGGAAAAAGACGAGAAGAGATTTCGCACATAATGGGCACCAGTGTTAATTCTTCCAACTGCTACAGCTTTCCTTTCATTTTGCAACTTTCCGAACATTGCTCGATGCTGGCAACAGCCCGGGAAGGCATTGCAAGTCACCTGAAGGAGAACAGCTTCCTCCAGCACCAGCATTCAGGCTGCATCTGAGATAAAGAGCGGCAGCCCCGACCGTGCATGGCCAGGCTGCCCAGACAGCTCACAGCCATGCTGCCGCCAGATCTGCTGTGCCTCAAGAGGGCTTTGATGACATCTTTAGGGTGTCATGGCTAATTAGAGCACTAACTATACCCTCTAATTAGGTAACACCTTCAGACAAATCACCCTCTCCTGTTCAAACCGGCGTCATGCCTTCAGACACAATCCCTAATTGACTTAAAAGTAGACTCGGCACTTCTTTCCGGACCTCCTTCCACTTCACAAGGCATTTCAAAATAAATAAACCCTGGGTCCTTAGCCCCGTCTCAGAAACGGGCTGGGGAAGTGCCCTTGCATCTGCACAGCCACGGACCCGCACAGACGGGCATAAAACCTTCATCAGAGGCACAAAACAAGCACACTGACGCAGCATCACTGTCCTCCTCTGATCTCTAGCCATCCTGGTGCTACTTTCAACAACAGTCAGCAAAACCTTTTCTAGAAGAACATGAGTATTTGTGATGCATCAGTGTCCCACTAAAAATATTGCCTGGGGGCTTGTGAGAGAAGCAGCACTCCAGCAACAGAGCCTGGTATCTGGCAAAAGAAGGCATTAAAAAACCCGAACCATTTACAAATGAATATGCCAGAATGTTATCAAGCATCAACATTTCAATCCAGAAGCTTGATTTCTGTTTTCGTTAAGTAATGAATAAACTGAAATGATCTGAATATTTTCAGTTTCCCACTAGCGTAACATTTTAAGTAGATAAAAAAAAAAACAAACCCAAACAAACAAAAAAAACCCACAAAAAACCACACCATCATAACTGCAAACATGCTGAACAAAAACTATCAAAATTCATAGAAGATAAATATCGAGTCTTTCCAAGCCTGCTATGAGAACAATGTCTCTTTATTTGCTTTCCACGAGGTTTGTTATAACAAGAGAGAGAGACTCCAGTATACAGTGTTTTAATATACATGCATGCGTTCACAGCTGGAATAATAGATTTTAAGGACAGAAGACAACATTACAGCTGAATGTATGCAGAAATGCATAAACATACCTTCAAAAACACATTCTTTTCACCCTACACAGATATATACACTGACACATACATATGTATAATATATATGCACAAACACACACACCCTCCACCATGTTTCAGACTGTTCAGAACCATTCATTAAATCAAATTCCTTAAAGTTTCTGCTGCTTTGGGAAAACATGACCCTGAGGAGACATCACCTGTGAACTTAACATCCAGCAGAAAATGAAACTGTAACACACTGCATCTTGAATGCCAACCCTGAATCTAACTCAATCCCTGCTCTGGACAATGCCTCCGGAGAGGCATTAAAACTGTGCTAGGTGTTTTCCTGGATTTCCCAAACTCCCTGGAGACTTCCTGGCACTCTCACTGCATCCATCTCCTTCTCGCCTCGGAGATGTTTCCTGCTGAGCACTCTCATCCTTGCTCCTGCTGCTCCCATGGACGACGATGCATGGATCCAGTAGAGCAGCATCCGGGGAGCCACGTCGTGCCCCAGCTGCAGGACAAGTTACCTGGGGCAGCCCTTGGGGTTTAACATTCAGATTCCTGAAAAATTTGCAGGGAGATGATGTACTGGCTTGAAGGGTCAAGAGCGGCTTTGCATACTCTTTCCCCATCCCCGACAAAGGCATTCCAGCAGATCTCGTGCCCCCTAGTGTCATCCTGGTGAAGGGACTGCCACTGGCACTGGGCACCGGGTACCACCTGGCCCAGGCAATGCCTTTACTGGCAAAGCCAGCAGCATGTTCTGCTGGTACCCAGAGCATAGTTACATGAGTTTTCCAACAGTTCAGGTGAGCTCACTGGCTCTCATGAGCACACAGAGGGCAGCAATAGCCCCCCAAGTGTCCTTGTGCCCAGCACAGTGACATCTTTATCATGCTCCTTCAGAGCCTGACCAAGATCTGCCCCACCAGCAGATAGCCTGAGTGGTGTCCCTGGAGAGAGGCCAAGAGGAGGAGGCAGAGAGCATCTGCTGTGGACACTGTCCAGAATACAACAACTCCTAAAAATAGTCCCTGGAAGGGCTCTGCCAGGGAACGGGAACGCTTGGTGCTAAGACCTCAGGGTTTGGGATGACAAAACTTCAAAGTGCATGAATGCAAGACACCACCACGTTCACAAAAAAAAAAAAAAATAAAAAATTCCTCTTTCTTCCCTGTGAGAGCATGTGTGGTATCAAGCCTTTTGCATGAGAAGCAATGCACAAAACCAGCCCAGAACCTGGCATCCCTGCCTGCCAGTCAGCTCTGACCAAACGACAAGATCCAGTGTATCCTAGGAAAATGCTCATGCTGTGTGCAACATTAATGGGTGCAACTGGGATTGGACCCCACACATGGAGCACCTAAACAAGAAGTCAGTGGTGGACAGGAGCACAGGAAGCGTGTGCTGAGCCTGTGCCTCAGTTTTCCCACCTGTCCTGAATCCCTGATGCAGCTTGCCCTCTAATTTTGCTCATTCCACCTTATTCAACAGTTATCTCTTGTGGGGAAAGGCACTCCAAAGATGGGACCTGGAGCACTGACCCTTTCCAGCATGTGCTATCAGCATGCAACCAAATCTCAGTAACTCATTGCCAAAATTTGGAGGAATTCTCCACAGGGTACTGACCTGGGTATTCTGCTTTCTTCTGCAACACCGAACAGGGACTATAGCTTAGAATAATGGGGAAGTAACTCAGTTCAGTGCTCACAAAGCATCACAAGCCCCAGCGGGGTGGGAGGGGAGGAGGTGTCCTTCCCTCATGCTGCCATGCCTGGTATACATCATGTTTAGGGCCAGGCATACGTCACTGACACAAAATGGACAAATTGGAGTGATTTCAGAAAAACGAGCAACAAAAATGATCAGGAGGCAGAAAGGATTGATTTACAAGGGGAGATTAAAAGAGCTGCGATCAGTCTAGCTGAGCAGAGTGAGTACTGACAGAAGCAGTCGGATGCTAATCTGCAAATGGGATGAAAACGTTACAGGAAGGGATAATTTAGCATCTTAAGAAGTAATGGGATGAAATTAAAGGGAACTCAGGGCTGAGAAGGTAGGAAGAAAAAAAAAAGAACACAAAAGCCCAACCTAAAATAAAACTCCTTTCCTAGTTGAGCACAACCGTCTCTATCGTACACCAAGTGCCCAAAACTCTTTCTTCCTAGGACAAGGACCCCGGGGAGCAGCTGTGCCTCAGTGACTAAGAAGCTGTGCACACACACACAAACGCACACGCTCAGAGCCCCTTCCCACCCCTGACTCACATGTAGGAAAGCAGCAGGGCCTCCACGGTAACTCAAGGGAGGACAGTCAGAAAGCAGTAAGTCCCTGCAGAAGGATGCCTTTGCACTCCCGGGTCTTCACGGGGTTGGGG
>JANHGN010004278.1:0-23271 GCA_024605025.1 Megaceryle maxima | reverse complement strand
CCTTCCTTCCTTCCTTCCTTCCTTCCTTCCTTCCTTCCTTCCTTCCTTCCTTCCTTCCTTCCTTCCTTCCTTTTTTGTTTCCAGCCCCTGCAACTCATTTGAAATTTTGCAGCTGCTAAAATTACTTAGCTCCATCTTAACAGCAAATGTCATCAGCCCAAATCTGTACTTCAAGTGATCTTTCTTTCCATTTACTATTTCTTTTTCAAACGGATTAGTCATTGGTTTAGGGGATTATCTAAAGATACACTGACTGGTTCGCTGTGCCAGGGCTCTCCAGCCTGTTTTGTCAGAGGAAAATCCCCAATGGGCATGTCAGAAACACACGGAGGGTGGGAGTGCCAAACCCCTCTCAGTGGGGGCTCTCACAGAGCACAGGAAGGTGTGAGGGAAAAAGAAGGGACATCTCAATGCAGAAGAGAACTGTGCCTTAAACAGTGGGGAGGAGACAGCAGGAAGGGGTGGAAGGGGATAACTGAGCTCTTTGTGTCAGAGTATATTTGACTGTGTTCTCTTCCAAGTACATTTTCCTGCAGGCGTAGCTTCAGATTAGGTGATGTAAATTGCATTTTCAGTTACATAGGCCTGCCCAGGCTGTTTGGGGAAGTGGGAAGGAGAGCTAGTTAGCTCTGCTACTGTAGGATCATGCTGACAGCTGCGCTCTTTCAATTTCTGAAGTAAAATCAGTCAGCAGTAATGCTGGTATCCCTTGACAGACATACTTTACGCCATGAAGATACGGTCTAAATGTCTGAGATGCACGTACAGTGTTCTAAATGAGATGCAAACATTTCTAGGTACAAACCCAACACACTGAAGCAGTACAGACAAAGAGATGCAAACATTTCTAGGTACAAACCCAACACACTGAAGCAGTACAAAGATTAATACTTGGAAATGGTATTCTAAAGCCATATCTGGAAGACCATTTGTGGCATGAACTGTAATAAATTTTAATTTCTTTCTTAGTTTCCATATTTGTACTTTTAAGGCTACGGTGGCTGATGCTGAAGCTACTCTTTGCTGGGGTTAAGGCTTATTATTTAAAACAAGTGGCTTAAAAATACTTTCAAACTGGCAGTAAGCCCATATATACATAAACACACACATTTATACTACAATATCTATCTAAGCACCTGACTGCCTACCTATTTACTTAATCACTGGGGTCTTTGTGTTGCAAACAGATCCTGGAATACTTCATGAGAGGAACCAGCATGATCCTTTTCATCTGTTGCCTATGAATTATCAATAGTATAGCAACTGCATTTCCCAGCAATGGTATTTTCTGAAGCTTTATAGTTCTATAATGTTGGCAAGCTTGACATGCAAAATTAACAGGCAGCATCAACAAAGCAGAATGTATTTACCCAGCTGCTGAGAATCTTTTCTTGATGGTAGAGCTGTGAGCAATGAAAGCCATCTCATGACAAAATACAGCTGGGAACTGCATTTTGTCTTCTATCAAAATATGTTTTTTTTCCTGTAGAAGAATAATGGAAAGCAGATCAAGATGAGGTAGTAATCGCATGCTGGTCTTTTTATGCAGTGTTTCAAAGTTGAAATGTTTTGTTAAAACTCTTTTTGCTAATGATGTGAGACCTATTTGCATTGCAATAAATTGCTAAATGGATTCTGCAGTGTATTTCTTAGACAAGATCGTTGCCTCTTTTTCTCTTCTGTTTGTTTTTTTTCCAAACACGCAGTTATTTACCTCACAATTCAAATAAAATATGCCAACTGTATTTCCAAATCATTTCAGGAAACACTGTGTAACTCAGGTACTAAGAAACACATTTCACTTCACACTGTCATTTGAGCATCATCAGCACTGACAGATGCTGATGGCTTACTGTGCAAGAGTACGTGTTAAACACCTAATGGGATTTTGATAAAGAGGAAAATCTCCAGCAATACAACGTCCATTTTACATGCTTAAGCAAACTGGATTCAGTGCAATAAAAGGCAGTGGCTGTCATATATGCTAATCCGTGCATTTGAAGTACTTAAAGTGTTTATCGGCGGCCTAATTCTGCAATACTGGTTTTAGCGGCAGGTCTATAATGGTCTGTGAAGGGTCAGAGCTTGGGCAATGCTGAGGGTTTTTCTAATTCTTTACCCCTGTATTATCTCAGTGAGAACACACTCGTTGATTATTAAGTTCCTATCTTTCATCTGTGGCTTAATGCTGTGTAATGAATTACTTTAGCACAGAAAAGGTGTTAAATGAGCACAGAAAGACCTCTTGAGTCAAATGGTGCCCTTACACAATTCAGCATCTCCTTGGCTAGCTATCTTGCCTTAGCTTTAATCTTTCCCGGTACAGATAAAAAGACTGATGAAACTTCAACTGCAAAGTCTTTCCTCCATGTTGTAGGAATCCTATTGATAACTTTGCATATGTATTTAGCAGCTGACCTCTGCTGTACTAGAAGCTAGCTGGCTAGAGAAAGCTATCCTGTGTTGTGGCTAAATGCAACATATATAAAAAAAAAAATCCAGAAAAGTATTTAGACATTTAAAGTGAAGCACCTGAGTATGATTGTGAATGGTGATGGGGTGGTTGTGTTTTGTTCTTTTGGCTTGGGGATAAATGTATTAATTTGGAAAAAAAATGGAGTCATCCTGTGATACCTTGTAATGAGAATCATCCGTCAAGGTTATGATGCTACCCTACTAACTCTTGAGAAACCGAATCATAGAATCATTAAGGTTGGAAAAGACCTCCAAGATCATCAAGTCCAACTGTCTACCCACCATTAGCATGACCACTAAACCGTGTCCTGAAGTGCCGCATCTACATGTTAGTTGAACACCTCCAGGGATGGTGATGCTACCACCTCCCTGGACAGCCTGTTCCAGTGCCTCACCAATCTTTCAGTATAGAAATTTTTCCTACTGTCTAATCTAAACCTCCCCTGGCCAAGTAGACAGAAACAAAGCTAAGGAACAAAATAGAGTTAAAATTATATGTGAACTCCTGTTCTTCAAAGAGGACATAAAAAGTAATTAGTCCCAATTTTATTTTCAGGTGATGTCTTTTTCTCCCCATAGTAACTGTGCTTGTGACATTATTTTGCATGTTCATCTTGTGTTGTTGTCATTACTGAATGATTCTTACAAACAGCCAAGCTCATTAGCAGCAAGTAAATACTACCTGCCTTTTAAATTAGAGAAAATGAGCCATGCAGCAGAGTCCTGAAGTGAATATTAAAATATGTACTGTGTGATACAGCACTGTGTCTCCACACAGATTTGGATGGGTTTTTTTATATCATTTTTCCTGTTTCTTCTAGAAAATGCTTACTGCTGGCAAACAGAAAAAGATTTAGCTTGACACCAATTTTTCCCAGTGGATGAACCCTCAAAGCTAGTGGCCAATGCAACTGCTTAAATGAATCTTTCAGTGTGAATTTCCAAATAGTCTGCTAATCAACCTGGCTTGCACACAGGGACATGACTGCACCATTTCTATGCTGTAGGTTATTGGGTGTGCAATGGGTGTGTTGGCTTTTTTCAGTTTCAGTTTCATGGAAATTTTAGTATTATCTTCTGGGGAAGTTTTTACGTGGAAGTCTATTTGCATGGTTTTCCCCCTGCCTTTGTTTCTCTTTTATACACAGGCATGCACACATAATCACATTTATACTTACCTTTTTTTTTTGTGTGTGATCCCTATGTATACAGCTTACTGAATGCACATTATACTACTATATACTGAATCCTTGTGAGATGGACATTTCCTTTTGGATTACATCTTCTTATCCAAAGATAAGCAAATATACTTACATTTGGTATCATTTTGTTGCAACAGGAGAGTCTACACTAACAGACCCATAGTTGTTAACTTGCAGATGTGAGAATTCAGCATTGTAAAGCTTGATTTATTTGCTTGCCCAGTGCTATGTTCTATAATTAGCCTTGGCTTCCTTTCACATGGGACAAAAAACATAACATGTTCCACAGGGAATCATCCAAGTGTGTTGAACTCGGGTGTAGCACTTAAGTCCCTTTTAATTATTATTTTTTTTTCTCCTATACCCTTTGTTACTTTGTAACTCTCACTTAATTAAGAAGATTTGCAATGGTAGAATATATTTTTGAAGGGTAGAGATTTGTACCTAGAAACTAGGTTTCAGATGCCCATGTCCTTTCTCCTTCCTTTTAATGGAGTGAGAAAAGATCCAATGATGTGCTAAAGGTTCTTGTGATGTCTGCAGTCTCTGAAGTTATATTGAGGAAATGATGACCATGTACAGCCTTCATATTAAGGAGGACTGGCAGAATATACACACTTCTAAGATTTAAATTTTTGGCAGACATAAATGCTGTCATAGGCTGAGGAGAATCCAGTTTAAATTGTGTGGATTCTGCTATCTTCAATTTTATGGCAAATGCCTAGGTAAACATTCTGACAGCATCCAGGATGAAGTCCTTAAATAAAGGATGATACTCTTGCTTTCTAGGTTAGACATGGTAATCAGAAAGGAACTTAACTGTAAAACCTTGGTCCTGCATATGAAAGGGACCACTTAGTGTTATACAATTGCTATGGAAACATACCCAGGGTCTAAACATTCCTTTCTTCATTAACTGTGACAACAGAGTGTTTCCAGCTACACCCAGAAAGCAGAGATCCCAAAAAACCTTCAATCACTGAACAGTGTTTTGTCATTTTTCTGAAAGATTTAACAATGGCTTTCTTAAAAAAATGGAGTTTTGGAAGTTACAAGCACTTAAAACAGAGGGATTTTTTAATCAATTTTTCAATAACCTGTAATAAAGGAAGATACTGACAGGTATATCCTCTCTGCTATCATATTGCTGATAATCATCTGTGGTCCACAGAGAAACCATGTTTATGCAAGTCATAATCGCTTCAGTGTTTTCTGTTTTAAATAGGGACTGTGGATCAGAACTGCATTCCTTCCAGAAGACAAGGTACAGCTGATACACCAGAACTCTACCTGCATGAATTAACAAGACTGTTCTTACTAATCAGCAAAGTCTGGAAATGTGTTGTCTTGCAGCCTTTTGGCAAGTTTAGACATCTGCTCCTACAGCACAAGATGTCAGAGTGTATTACTGAGATCATGTGAACCTAAGAACAGAGCATTTGCCTTTACAGATAACTCTTTTCATGGTTGCCTTGTTCTTCCACACAGGGTTTTAGGTCTTTCAGTCAGCCATATCCTTCCCAAGACTCCTCTTATGAAGATTTTGTCAGGAGGCTTTTCTTCTCTTCTGGGAACTGAACTTCAGAGAGAGGTTAAAGATGTCATGCCTTCATAGAATTAATCAGAGACATCTGACTACATGCTGCTGCCTTTACAAATTCATGACAATTTTTTAACTTGTATTTTGTTGTGTAAAGATCAAATCCCTCAGCACTCTTTAACTTCTCTTCCGTTAGTGAAACATACACAAAAACACCCTTCTCAAATCTAAAAGGTAGACATTTTTCATAATTGACTTCTTGTCCGTCTGTCACGTAGGGTACTCACCATGCATTGTATTCCCCTCCAGAATGTCCTTCTTGAGAAATACATGCTGGGCTTGAAAGAAATTAACACATCAGTCTTTAAACAGGGAAAACAACTATCTTTCTGGATGCAGAGTGAAAGAAATTGAACCACTTATTCCATCCCTTTAACAATATAAGTTTTGTTTAATTTATACTGACAAAACTGAATGTTGGATCTTGGACTGATTTTCTGTTTTGATCTTTAACAGTGGACTCGAGCGGGGTAAGGGACAACAGACTTCAGGTTGTGATCCAAGTACTCTTGCAAATTCTAGTATTTCACTAGTTGCACACTCTCCACCACTGTCCATATAATTTAGTGCAGCTAAGGTAATAAAATTTTATGAATATCAGATTATATCAAATGTCCATCTACTTCAACATCGTCAGTCACCAACAGTACCAAAAGAACATGGCAAACATGTAGTGGCATTTCCTAAGAAAGTTTTCTACCCTATAGCTGTGTGTATCTCAGAAAGTTATGGGTAATACATTCTATTTATATTTAACAGCCTTCTGTGGATTCCTCTTTTAATGATCTGTGGAGTGACTCTTGCCCTACACCTCCTCACTGGTCTTTTGAATGTTGCTATTTAAACAGAGTCCATTTGTACTAGGAGTGGAGGAAACCATGACACAAGATTTAGGAGGGTGGGAACACTTCTTGCTGACCACCCACAGAAAACAGAGGGAAGTTTAGTCCTTAACATTATTATTAAAACCACTGTGATTCAAGCACATTTCCAGTTAACTTTCTGTTACCTTGGGAAGTTAATTTTACTATTTCCATGTCAAAAATCCATAGCTGCATTTTGCTCTAGTTCACTTATCTCTAGAGTTCCATCTTTCTTACGAGTTATACACCAAATATAGCTTTAAGCTGCACCAGTGTCAGACTGCTATTACTGTTATGATGTTCCATTTGCACAGTGAAGATCTCTGTTTATTTTTATTTTCATTTTCATTTTAATTCCACTTCTACATTTTGGTTTGACTTCCCTCTTGAAATTCTTACAAGTGCCTAGGATTTTTAACGAATATGGAGCCTGAAAGCTCAGTGTTAAAAGTCTGAGATATTGCTCTAGTATTTTCTCTAAGCTTTTAGCCCTTTTCTTGTATTTGGCAATGCTCTTGTTAAGCTGCTTGGCTTTGTTCATACTGCATACCTCTTGAAGACATTCAGCAGTCAAAGTGGATTTTTTTTAAGTGTTAAAGTTGAGAACTAAGATTAAATAGCATCTCTCCTCTATGAGAAGGGCCAATGATTTATCAGCCTTGACAAAGATGTAAATCTTTAAATTGTTCCTCTAAACACTCTTATGTGCTTTAAATGATATCTGGAAGAGCATTTAGTAATTGATATAACTTTAAAGTCTCAGAGGATAATCATGATGGTGGTCACCATCATGATTGGTGGTCACCATTATTTTCTATTTTCACCCAATCTCAGAACAGCCTGACCTAACTTTGAAGTTGGTCCCATTTTGAGCAGGTGTTTGGACTATATGATCTACAGAAGTCCCTTCTAATCTAAATTAGAACCATATGTGTGTACCTGACTGCCCAAGAAATCACAAAATCATTTTTTTGCAGAGCTTATTGCAGCCTTACAGATGCACGAAATAATTAATCTCCTTAGCTACTTGCATTAATAAAGAGAAGGTGTGCTCAACTTTTAATAATTCCACAATAAGTTAAATAGTGTTGTGATCTGATTTGGAATAGCTCCTGGTCTGTGACAGGTGGCATTAGTGTACAGGTTCTCAGGTGCTGTTTTTATGTCTTTTGTTTCAAGTTGTGTTTTTTGTTGTTGTTGTTTTGTTTGGAGGTTTTGTTTGGTTGGTTGTTTTGTTTTGTTTGTTTGTTTTGTGGGGTTTTTGGTTGGTTTTTTGTGGGTTTGTGTGTGTGTCTCTTTTTTGGGGGGGGTTGTTTTTGTTTTTTTCCTGAAAAGTTATTACAGACGTGGGGAAAAAAGAGAGAATAGAAGTAAAGAACATTTATTTATTTACAATAATAAAAATTGAGAGCACAGGTGTGTAATGGCTGGTTTCATTGCAAAAGTCTCAGTTTCACTGCATTTGGATCAGCTTAAGTGAAAATGTACCAGCTGGAAAAAATTAAATCAGCATGAATCATACATCCCAAAGGTCACTGATCTAAAAATATACATCCCAAGAAAAAGACACAAATGATGTATGCAAACTAAAATTGCCAAGTAAAAATTAAAATCCTTCTAAACATTCTAAACTTAGGACATAAATTAAGTTGAAAGTAATGTGGAAAGAGGCAGAAAGCCACTCTGTGATGTCACTTTCATTATATGGAACACAGCTAAGGAGATAAAAGAAGATCATGCAGAGTCCAGGAGAATATTAAGCCTCTTTATCTTGCTGTGAGAGGGGGAGAGCACATATATAGGCAGTATTTTGTGTATGGAAAAGAGGGAGGAACTCCAAATGACTTGAGTTTTAATGTGCACTTCTAGTACTTCAGTGTATTGGTGCATAACACTATGCATGCAGGTGCTGAGGATCATCAACTCTCCCCACTGGTCAGTCAAAATGACAAAGCTAACAAGTAAAGCCGGTCGCTTTTCTTAATAAAGTTCCATATAAAAATTCCAAAAGGAAACAAAACCAGGTTCTGATGGATGCTGTACCTTCTTGTCACAGCCTAATGCTGAACAAGAACAAAAAAAAATAAAGCCTAAAAAAAAATAAAGCCTAGTATGCATTAGGAATGAAATTAGAGTGCAGGTACTCTTGAAGTCAGGGACTTATTTGTAAAGCCTAGAGATGTTTTGATCCAAAAGGAGATTGTACAACATTTTGTCAAAATTGGTTTGTATACGTGTGCGTGTCAGAAGTTGCAAAAGGATACTGGTGAGACTTTCTTTTTTCCAGTGGTAAAATCTCATTACAACATTATGTACTGAGAGAAGCACCTTTGCAAAGACTGCCTTGCCACTTACAGGCCAAAGACAGGTTGGCATATAAACACACAGGGTCTATTGTCCCATGTGACTTTTCCTAGAAAATATGGCTCGTGTTTAATTTTATCAGTAAACAGTCCCCTTATTCTTTTGTTAGCCATCCTGTAGCGGCAAAAGAGGCAGATGGGCTCACACTAAGCTCTTGTAAGTAATACAGTTCCACTAAATTCAAGAGAGTGAGATTGATTTGCATTAATACCTTTATCAGTCCCAGAATATTTACAGAAAGCTTTGATATTTTTTTTCTTCTCTCTGCCAGCTGTCTTGGTTCTGCTTTAAAATCTGATGTCCATGCATTTCTCTCTCTCTCCCTATCCTTTCTTTGGATCTTGTAATGTTATGCTGTGGGGGTACTGTCTGTATAAAATCACTTCTTAAGTGCAAAGTTCATAATGGGCTTAATGAGTTTCTTTTCTTTCTTAGAGTGTCTGTCAATTGGTACCCTTCTTTTTCTGGTATGTTTACTGATCTCATTATTTTGCCTGTATTTATTTTAAGAGAATTTTTTCAAGAAGTAGGAGGGCACAGAGAAGGAGGAACTATTACCATAAAAACTCTGGGGTGATAGTGATGAAAAGACTTTGCATGGTTTTCTAAAGATGGATAAAGTCCAAGTTTATTTAATTTCCCCTGGCAGTCCTTCTCACTGCCTCATCTTGACTGTGAGCTATCTGACACACTTGTAAACCAGAGATTAGACCAGGTGGTGCATCACTGCATCAACAAGCAGGAAGCCAAATAGAAGCAGAGGGCCAAGCAGTGGATTGTTGCATTAGAAAGAGGCAGGAAGGCAATAGAGCACACCAGGAAACTGAATGGAGGAGCTATAGAAGAGCAGAAGTTGAAAAGAATAGTACTTTTTCATTATCAAAGGCTCAATTTAGCAGCTACTTCAGTGAGGTTGTAGTAGGTATTTGCATACTGGGTGAACACTGAGAGAAGACATTCAGATTAACAAAGATCAAATAATTTAAGGTAATGTGAATGTTTACCCTGTCAATTAATCCATAAGAACAAAGCTGTGTTTTAAAAATAAAGCCCATTATGCTAATTATGTAAAAGCATATGTGTTATTGTTGCTGTTTGTTGATACAACTATCATTGGCAGGATTGCTTCCCTCAAGTGTTTTTCTGAATAACATTACTGAACTGGCACATTGTGTTGTGGGCATTATCATGTAAAACAAATAGAAATTTTGACTTGCTAATAGTTTACAGTATTTCCTGCACAGTTTCCATGTGAGACCAGTGGCAGTGTGATTGTTTTGCTCTTATATCTAGTTTTCCCAAAAAGAAAGTCAAGAAACACTTGAAAGATTCGTCTTCGTACACCAAATGTCTTTCTAATACAAAGCACAGCATTAAAGGATCAGTCATGATCTGTGGCATGGTAAGTAATTCCATTTTGTGCTTGTACTTTAGGACTGAGGGGCTTTTCTGCAGTAATTTTTATAACAATTTCTCAAACTTAGCTTTTGCTGCAAAGTTTTTATCTAAAGTTCTTGCAGTTTACACCAGCTTTCCCTCTCCGAAGTAAAAATACCTTTGCAAGCAACATAATTCTTCAGCCAGCAAGGACAGGAAACGACATTGACTGTCTCAGTTGCACTATTAGATAAAGAAAGGCAAAGGATAATCTGGTGCTTGTCTCCAAAACTTGTATTTCTGGCTACCAGCCATGTTTAGATCCTCATTGCCACAAGTAAGAGAGGTCATGCTTTCTGACCGCAAGGAAGGATTCCTGGCAGCACCCAGTAATAATCAATTTATGCAGGAAAGGGAAGGGGACAATAGTGCTTCAGATAACCAGAAGGACTTCAAACACATAGATCTGGGCTGGACAATGCTGTACAGAACCCATGGCAAGAACCCGTGCTCAAGTCATGTATGGCATAATGACAGACAGCAGTCAGTGCTCATTTACACCTATTTCTGTTTTAGTAGTAGGGGGCCACTGTATCTCCAGTGACCCCAGGAGTCCTTTCTCTTAACAGAAACACCTCTCATGAAGGCTTCCAAGAGTGCCTTCATGTTTGCAATGCCTGACACTGTAGAACGGCCCTGAAGTAAATCTAACCCTTTTCAAATTTTCCCTGGGGTGGCTTTATTTTTCCTCACTTGACATTTTATTCAATGTGTGTATTTGCCATTTTTTGAAGTCAGTCCCTCCTACTAACTGACCTTGATTAGGAAAAGAAAATCAGAAAAAGCAGGACAGCTTACATCCCCAGTGCTTGTTCAGAGTAATAGTAGGGATCAGTGGGAGAGCACAATACAATGGCTGAGCATGCTCAAGTCTAAGGAGAAGCATGAAGAGTTAATGCACAACATGGCTGAAGAAAAGAAGAAAGTACAAGACAGATATTAGAAGAATGCTGAAAGCTGCAGGAGGTCTAGGAAGTGTGTAACAGGACTTCCATGGATAAGGCAAATAGCTAAAAGGAAACATACACTGGCCCGGGTGAAAAAACACAGGGTGTGTCTGCAAACACTTCATACACATCTTAGTGTGAGCAGCAGAAGCAGGGAGGTGATCGTGCCTCTGTACTCAGCACTGGTGAGACCACACCTTGAGTACTGTGTCCAGTTTGGGGCACCACAGTACAAGAAGGACATTGAGGTGCTGGAACGAGTCCAGAGAAGGGCAACGAGACTGGTGAGAGGTCTAGAAAACACGTCTTACAAAGAGTGGCTGAGGGAACTGGAGTTGTTCAGTCTAGAGAAGAGGAGACTGAGAGAAGACCTTATTGCTCTCTACAGCTACCTAAAAGGAGGTTGTAGTGAGCCTGGTGTTGGTCTCTTCTCCCAAATTACTAATGATAAACCGAGAAGAAATGGCCTCGAGTTGTGTCAGGGGAGGTTTAGATTGGATATTATAAGGAAATTCTTTACTGAGAGAGTGGTTGGGCACTGGAACAGGCTGCCCAGGGAGGGGGTGGAGTCACCATCCTTGGAGGGGTTTAAACAACAAGTAGATGTAGCACTTGAGGTGATGGTTTAGTGGTTAGGGAGATGTTGGGATGAAGGTTGGACTCGATGTTCCTAGAGGTCCTTTCCAACCATAATAATTCTATGATTCTAAACTAAAACAAATAAAATGTTCAAGTTCATAAGCTCTGAAGTGTATTGCTATTTGCACTTTGTTTATCACAATTTGGTATCTTTCCAGACCATGAACCAGCTAATGAGTATTTCATTCCTATTTATACACACTTACAGGCTCTAACATCCCCTCTACCCTAGTCATAGCAGGCATTTACAAGTTATGAAAAATCCAAATCCAAGCCAACTGTGCAAACAACTAGACAAAAGCAGCACGCTGTGTAGTTTTGACTGACTGTTAAAGGGATCTTTACAGCCTTGTTGATCTTTTCTAATTGTGCCAGATTATTCAAAATCAGCAGTCCTTACACTTCACTCCTCTATCCAACTAGTTTTTGCTCCACAAATATTATGGAAAACATAACATACAGTAGCAACAATAATAATACTTACTCATTACAGTTCAGGCTAGCCATGAGTCACTGCCAGGATTTTTCAGTCTGTTTGGTACGCATTCAACAGCTTTGTTGTCCCTGTTCAGAAAAAGGCAAACGGCTCTCTATTGCTAGGCAGTATAAACCAAGAAAGCACACAGCCCTCTAAGATCAGCATTGGCTCTTTAAATTCACAAAGGTAGGTCCCAGAATTGTATTCCTATTTTTGTTGGAAAGATTTTATATTTATAAGGCTGTAGCATCACATACCTTCCCCACTTAGTGAATGCTGTTTATGAAGCATCCACATTAAATATGTCTGAGTGCTACTGTAGGAGACTGAGGCCCCACTTGGCCATGAAACAGTAAATAATGAGCAACTTCTTCTTGTCTCCTTCAGTATGAAATATGAGCATCAGATTAAATTAGTTGGTCATTAATGCAGCTCCATGGGCAGCTTCCTCCAAAATTGTAGAACTTCCTACCACAGTTTTTTATGGACACTAAAATTTCACAGGGTTTCAAAAAGCACCAGCACAAGTTACTGGAAAAGGAATTAAACAAAGACTATAGAATACAATGTGAAAACCTGTGACCTAGGAAGTCCTGAGGCTGGGAGAGTGTTCTGGAGAAATGCCACCACTTGCCTGGCCTCCTCTTTTCTCTCAGCATCTGTTGCTGGTCACTGACAGAGAAGTATGAGGCTAGTTAGACCATTTGTCTGAGCCAGCAGAGCTGTTCCTTTGTTCCTCTGTAACCAGACGTACAAGGTGGTGAGTCAAACTGGACGGTGTACCACACTTTTGCCTCTTCCAAATTTCAGGTCTCCCATTATTTCAGATCTGCCTGTTATTCCTGTTGCCACAGTCCTGGCACACCTGACTGACAGTCTGTTCCCATGCTGGACTTTCCAGCCCCAATATCATTGCCTTTGGTAACTATCTTGGCCAGACAGAGCCAAGTTTTAGATATGAAAAAAAAAAGAATAAGACTGTGCATCCATGTGGCTGTGAGGATATTGTGTTATGCCAGAGCAGATCGAGCCCATGTACCAGTGCTAATGGAGAGATTATATTTGCTGTAAATTCCCTGGCACAACTCACCTCCAGTGAATCAGTGTCTGGGCTGAGGGCTGGCAAATGAACAATCAGATCTTCTGTCACCAGTGTCTCTGTGCCAGAGGACATTTCAACCTTGGTAAAATTGGGAGTCACTGGTCATTCTCCTGGATTTGTACTGCAGTATAACATGGCATGTTCTTTAATGCTTGCTTCCTGCTGTACTGTTGTGCAGTGCTGCTCATCAAATGTCTAGGACATCCTGCCCTTTTCATTTACTGCCATCATCAGCCACGCCAGCTGGTGTCTGCCACAGCTCTACTGGCTAGATTGAGAGTAGAGACTGCAGGGAGGTTTTGTCTTTGAGCAGGCTCTGATATGCTACTTACCTCTCTGGGTACCTGTTTCTGACTGAGAGATTGAACAAGAAAATGAAAAAGCATCATGAAATATCTAAAGCAGAAAAGTGAATGTCAAAGAATGGGATAAACATAGTGGTTTGGATGAGAAATTGAACCTGAGCTCCTTGTTGATATACCACAACACACTTCAAGATGTCCCTGAGGAACTGTGCTCAGCAGAGTTGCTGGGGTCAGTTGAAAGTGTGTATACCATATCTTTTAACAAAATGAACTTTTAAGGGGAGGACGCTTGGCACTAGCGGAGAAAGTTTGTCAAGTACATACGTGTCCTTCCAGTGCAATGTGTACAAGCTGTAATCAGCCCAAAGTCCTGCCAGAACTTTCTGGTGTAGACATGACCTCAGTCCTGTGCAGCAAGAAACCCAGGCTAATATTTGTGCAAACTATGTGTGCAAAAATTTAACATCTCTCTTGCAGGCATGGTTGCTGTGAGGCTGAATAACAAGTTAGAGGGTGAGCTGACTATACATACAACCCCAAGAACTGTGTAGATACATAAATTATAATCAAGCTACACAAGTTATAATCATGCCTTCTTGCACATAATATTCTGAAATTTTGGAGGATGACATTTACTTTTTTATTTCTATTTTAATTTGACTCCTCAGAAAAGGGATAGTTTTTGTCTGCCTTCAATAACACTCTGGTCATTTCATAAAAAGTGGAAAACATAACTAGTGAATTTATATTGAGAAAGTAATTTGTTATCAGCAGAGATCTCATGTTCCCTCCTTCTGTGATTAGAGGGAGTGACACGTCTTTGCCACTGGCTGACTTGTGTGTCACTTATGTTGCCAGCAGCAATAGTTTCATGTGCTGACCCTAATGAGTCACGACATGTATTGTTAATTATTCTGACATGAATTTTTCTTTTGCACAGATGATGTGTATAGCATTAGTAAAGTAACCAGCCAAATACTTCTATTACTGTTTTCAAAGAAAGTTGTTCCATGAAATATATATTGAAAAGTGGTTTCATCTTAGGAATGTACTTTCAACTCTATATTAGGATGAGCAACTCATCATAAATATTTTGGGGTACCTTTGGAATGTGCAACAGGGTAACATACTCTTAAGGCAACAAACTTTAGAGCCCCCAGCACAAGAAGAACATAGACCTGTTGGAGCAAGTCCAGAGGAGGCCATAAAGATGATCCAAGGGCTGGAACACCTCTTATATGAGTACAGGCTGAGACAGTTGGGGTTGTTCAACCTGGAGAAGACTCTGGGGAGACATTATAGCAGCCTTCCTGCATTTGAAGGGGGCTACAAGAAAGCTGGGGAGGGACTTTTTACAAGGGCTTGTAGTGATAGGATGAGGGGTAATGGCTTCAAACTGGAAGAGGATAGATTTAGATGAGAAATTAGGAAAAAGTTCTTCACTGTGAGGGTGGTGAGACACTGGAACAGGTTGTCCAAACAAGTTGTGGATGCTCCATCACCGTATGTGTTCAGGACAGGTTGGATGGGCACTTGCTCAACCTGGTCCAGTGGGAGGTATCCCTACCAGTGGCAGGGCATTGGAACGAGATGGTCTTTAAGGTCATTTCCAACCCAAACCATTCTGTGATTCTGTGATGCATGGAAATGACACACTGAAAATCAATCTGTGAAAACAGAGTACTGCTATTGTAGTGATATAAATACATACCAGACAAATGAGTCCTTTCTTATTACACAAGGCTACAGATGAAGTCAAAATAGTATAGACATGCATCTGAGAAAGTGAGGGAGATGTTAGAGCAGGCAGTGGGAGGTCTTCAGTCTGCTGGTGTGTGATCAAACAACTTTAATCAGCAACCCATCTCCTTTGGCATGTAGAACTGAAATTCCACTTTAAAAAGAAATATCATCAGCAAGGCTATTTAGGGAATTCCATGTAAAATGATGGATTTCCATTTTCCCACTGTAAGGAACTTACTGGGTCTTAAGATAATATTGAGTATTACTTTCATGCTGCAGCCAGGAGCCAGTTTTCCTGATTGGAAAAATTTTCTATCACAACTCAGAAGCCATTGCCTCAAACACAAGTTGAGTATTCCTGCTTGATACCCATAAAATATGTGGCTGTCCTGACTATCTCAAAGAAGAATGGAAAGAGAGAACATTTTCCTCCTGTGTAAACTATAGCATCAGTTAATACCCTCTCCATCATGTACTAGAGCCTTGTGGGTTATCAGTGTACATCTCTGAAGAAAAATAAAACGATCCAATGTATTACAACAGAAAGTAAACAGGTTTGTTTGGTTTGGTTGGTTGTTTGGTTTTGCTTTTTGTTTGTTTTTTTGTTTGTTTTTAAACACTTTCCCTCTACATTTTTTTTTCTGTAAACCTAGAAATAATTGAGTGGGAATTCGGTCCTGGATTATGTGTGAATGCACAAAAGAATAGTTTGGCTTTAAGCAACTACAGTTTTTGTTATAATTACTGCTAGTTTTCACAGTTGCTCTACATTGATTTCAGTACATTAAAGGTTTTCTCTTGCTGTCCTGTTCAGTAACATGGAATTAGAGCCTCACAGGAAACATTTAGTAAAGCAAGATACTATAACTTTAAATCCCCACAATCAGATTTCTGAACACATGGATATCTAGCTTTGTATATCTTCTTTAGATGCAGTATCAGCTCTTCCCTGAGATACTGAGATGCATGACATGGACAGCTAACACAGCTAGATTCAAAATCATAGTATAAATATCACTTCTTCCTAAGCAGACATAAAAACAAATGCAAAACCTAGGTGGAATGTACCTGATTAAAATTAGTTTCTTAAATCCTTTTAGAAATCCTTTAAATACAGCAGCAATTTGCAAGATGTGCTTTTCCTAAAGAGCTGCATGAGTTTCTAAGTCAAGGATAGCAGTTAGATTGAAACAGAGGTACTTCTTTTTTTCCTTCTTCTTGCTTGCTTACTGTGGTTCATAATCGAAACATAGCAAATTCTGTCAGTAGGGAAGTTAACATTAGACAATGTCCCAGTAATTCAGGAACATACTATTGTTTCCTGCTATAGTTATTGGTGCTTTAAGTCTCTCAAATATTTTTTACATCAAACTGATGGAAAAAAAAGTTTACATTCAATCTGGCAGTTCACTCATGGTACTCAAGCCTATGATTTACAGTAGGACTTTGGGGTTGATTAGAAAGTAACAATTTGGTCATGAAAAAAATCTAAGATTTTGAAATTTTGGGAGGCACTCCATTTGGAGTTCATGGAGGAAGAGAGAACAGCCCAAGTTGAGTGTAACAAAGAGATGGGTAGGTCGGTCAGCTGAGAAATGTCTCAAACCACTCCTCTGCCTGACAGTAAGAAATATTTGAACTTCTTAGGACCATTCCTGGTTAGTCTAAGGGTTTACATAAACTGCTTTGATATTTCTGGAACAGTAATTTTGACACAGGGATTTTTTCCTGTTTATTTGGTTTGATTGTTGTTGTGGTGGGTTTTTCTGTTTGTTTGTTTGTTGGGTTTTTGTTTGGTTGGTTTTTTGTTTGGGTTTTTTGTTTGTTTGTTTTTTTCCTCTTTTTTCTCAGAATAGTGATACTGTTGAGAATTTGAACTGCCTGATGTAGATTGTAGGAGTCTTTGTTACTCTTCTGAAAAGACAGCATTTTTAGTAAAGGAAAGCCTTTAGATTATTTAAGTAGTATCTCTTGGCTTGACTTTTCTGTTTGATGCTTTTAGGTTTATAGCATTAGCCTAAATGAATCAGATTATTTCTCACAGTTCTGTACCTCTTTATAAAGGTCAGTCTTTAGTTATTGAAAATATTGGAAAGAAGATACATGTGACATTTTATGCTATTGATCTGTTTATAATGTATCATTGTGGCCTCCAGTGTTTGACTTTTCTCACAAGCCCACTTTTAGTGCTGCCATCAAAGTGGGAAATAAAGTTTAATGTCTTTCCTGAGTTTCTCTGCCCTTACCTTCTGCCTGCATTTCACCCCTTGACAAAGTCTTTTTATGTTTGGACTTGGTCTTTATATTCAGGACAGTAGTTAGTTGGTCTTGTATTTCATCTCTTGTGCCTCAAAGAATTTAACACCATATCAGCTATGTTAATATCCAGTACACACTTACTGTGGAGAGATGAGCTGCTGAAAATAAAGATTAAATATTCATTGCCTTGAAGGTTAATTTGACTGGGAGTGCATGTGTGTAGGAGTAGTATGCTTGCAAGCTCTGTAGTAAGTAGGTTTTCAAATTATATAAGTGACAGGCTGATTTCAGAGTTATAACATTTCATCCTGATGATGGACAATGGAAATAGAAATGAATATAGGAAAAAAAAGTTCTAGAGAATATTCTGTCTCACTTATGCTAATGGAGCAAATCCATACAACTCATGGAGCAAATCCATAACAATGGAGCTAATCCATACATACATAATACACCTGGGATAAAAGGCTGAATTTTTGGGTGTTTAACTTCCATGGTACAGCTGAAAGCCCTGGCAGTAAGAAAGCATGACGGTGCATTCAGAAATTATTCATACTGCTTCCCATTTGGAATTTGCTTTGTGGGGTAGAAAGCTGCTTCTGTAAGAAATGTAGAACAATATTCTGAAAATGAATTAAAAATTAAAAACTTCTTAGAGAGTTTTACAGTAAATGGAGACTCCAGATACAGGAATGGGAATGAAAAGCAAAAAGAAATACCAAAGCACAGTATCATGTGTTGCCAGATGAATAAAAAGAGGAGTGTCTTCCATGGGGAAAAAAAAAAAAAAAGAAAAAAAAGCTGAAAGCTCAGAGATCCAAAAGGACTAAGTAAGCCTTTAAATTTTGGTCTCAGCCCTGCTGGAGACCCTAGTGAGTTAGAGATTAGGATGCAGTTAGTAGTTTTCCCAACCTGCTCTGGGGCTTGGGGGACATTTGGAATCTTTTTTTAATTAGATCACTACTGTTGGTCTAAGTGGGTTGGAATTTTTTTCCATTCCTCTGCACTATCTTTTAGCATATTTACAAAATGTGGTCAGAAGGAAGATTAAAAATAGATCTCCTAACAGTGAAATATATTGGTTACTTTCATCTTGGAGCTCTCCCTTTTGTTTATCATTCTGTCTAGGATAGAATTTGATTTGTTTTAAAAGGCCATTTCATTTTATAGGCTATGCGATCTTGGGTTCATCTCCCAGGCTTGTATTTTCACCACTGACACAACTGACACACTTATTATTAGAAGCCATTGCTTACTTTAAAATAATGTTTTTCCTAATTTGTGTAAGGTGTTGGCTCCTCTTCTCCACCAAGGTTACTTAAGGAATGCCTTCCCAGTTACATGATGCTTGGTCAATTAATGGTTGATGTTCGTTCACTGTTTTGTTCTCTCATGTTTTTCATGTTGAGTGTTCCTATATGTGCTTCTGAGGTGTCCTGTTAAAAAAAAAAAAAAAAAAAATCTGAGCAAAATTTCAGTCTTTTGAAAATTATTTCTTCCTTCACCCTTTGCATTATGTGCCTTTTAAAGTAAACATCTGAACTGAGCTTAATAAAATGTCATCTTAAGTTTCTGCAAAAATGTTAACAGAAAAATAGAATAGAATCATAGAATCAATCACAGAACGGTTTGGGCTGGAAGGAACTTCTAAAGGTCATCTAGTCGGACCCCCTTCAGTGAGCAGGGACATCCTCAACTAGATCAGGTTACTCAGAGCCTCATCAAGCCCCACCTTGAATGTCTCCGGGGATGGGGCCTCAACAACTGCCCTGGGCAACCAGGGTTCCACCACCCTCATGGTAAAGAGCTTGTTTCTAACATGCAGTCTAAATCTACTCTTCTCTAGTTTAAACCCTTTGCCCCTCGTCCTGTCACCACAGAGCTTTTGTAAACAGGCCCTTTCCCACCTTGTCATCCCCCTTCAGGTACTGACTGGAAGGTGGCTATTAGGTCTCCCCAGAGCCTTCTCTTCTCCAGGCTCCCTCAGCCTGTCCTCATAGGAGAGGTGCTCCAGCCCCCAATCATCTTCGTGGCCCTCCTCCTCTGGCCACACTCCATCAGGTCCATGTCCTTCCCGTGCTGAAGGCTCCAGAGCTGGACGCAGTATTCCAGGTGAGCTCTGACCAGAGCAGAGTAGAGCGGTAGAATCCCCTCTCTTGATCTGCTGGCCACACTTCTTTTGCTGCAGACCAGGATGCGATTGGCCTTCTGGGCTGCAAGCACACACTGGCTGCTCATGTCCAGCTTCTCATCTACCAGCACCCCCAAGTCCTTTCCTGCAGGGCTGCTCTCTCTCGCCTCTGACCCCAGCCTGTATTGATAGTGGGGAATGTTCTGGCCCAGGTATATGACCCTGCACTTGGTCTTGTTGAACCTCATGAGGTTCACCTGGGCCCACCTCTCCAGCTTATCCAGGTCCCTCTGGATGTCATCCCATCCCTCTGGCATATCAACAGTAACACTCAGCTTGGTATCATCTGCAAACTTGCTGATGGTGCACTCAATCTCGCTGTCTGTATCACTGATAAAAATGTTAAACAAGACAAGTCCCAGTATGGACCCCTGAGGGACACTGCTTGTCACCATCCATCTGGACTTCAAGCCATTGACCACTACATTCTAGATGTGACCATCCAGCCAATTCCTTATCCACTGAACAGTGCACCCATCAAATCCATATCTCTCCAACTTGTCAAGTTGGATGTTGTGGGGGACTGGGTCAAAGACCTTGCAGAAGTTCAGATAGATCACATCCACAGGTCATCCCTTGTCCACTTATGCAGTCACACTGTCGTAGAAAGCCACTAGATTCATCAGGCAGGATTTGCCCCTAGTAAAGCCATGCTGGCTGTCTCTGATCACCTCCCTGTCCTCCATGTGCCTTATCAGACCTTCTAGGAGAATCTGCTCCATGCTCTTCCCAGGCACAGAGGTGAGGCTGACAGGTCTGTAGCTCCCACGGTCCTCCTTTTTACCCTTTTTTAAATGGGTGTAATGTGTCCCTTCTTCCAGTCAGCAGGGACTTCCCCTGACTGCCAGGACTTCTCAAATATTATTGGAGAGTGGCTTGGTGATGACATCAGCCAATTCTCTCAGAACTCTGGGATGCATCTCATCAGTTCTCATAGACTTATGTATGTTCAGGTTCCTCAGGTGGTCATGAACCTGATTTTCACATACAGTGGGGGGGACTTTGCTGCCCTGGTCCTCACCTTGTCACCTTGTGATTTTTTAACTTGGGAGGTGTTAGGAGAGAGGTTGCCAGTGAAGACTGAGGAAAAAAAAGCTTTTGAGAACCTTAGCCTTCTCCTCATCTGTTGTTTCTAGCTCACTGTTCTTGCTCTTCAGGAGGTACCCCTCTTTCTTTAACCTTCTTTTTTTCACTGATGTACCTGTAGAATCCTTTCTTATTATTCTTAGCATCCCATGCTAAGTTCAGCTCCAGCTGTGCCCTGGCCTTCCTGACTTCATCCCTACACAACTGGGCAGCATCCCTAACCTCTTCCCAGGATACTGGTGCCTGCTTCCAATTCACAACAGTGAAGCCTGCTTCTGCCTTCCTCTCCGTGTCTGAATTAGTTTTCTTGTACTCAGATATATGCATAAGCCTTTATCTCTATGTATTAATTAAACACACAGAGCAATCCTATCTTTTTAACAAGAATTCAGTGTAGAAAAGAATTAAAATCACAATTAACTCAAGGAATCTGAAATAAAATGAAAATTACTTGAGCTTACATTGAAGAAGAACTCTGCTTGCTTCCATTTGCCTCAGCTGTATTTCTCTCAGGATAATAAAATGAGAATGATCATATAGCTGTTTACCCAGTCCTCTTAACTCTAGTTCTACTATTCAGTGCAGGATTAGACCTAGTGTTGGTTTCAGGATCTAATGTTCCTAGTTCAGGAAAAACTGTGAACAATGCTGAGGATAACAGATAAATGACTATTCTGAAGATTGAAAGTCAAGAGAATAATAAAATATTTAAGGAACTAAGAAATAAACATAAATGGTGACAGAATCCATTTTAAAATGCAAATATATAAGGCTTGCTGTAGGTTGGTCAATGAACTAGCAACCTGGTCGTGATGGCTTTGTAAAAGAAGATAAGAGTGATTTTCTGAGGTCGTGCTTTAATACTGGATAACAGTGGAGGGAAAATGAGAGATTGTTATATTTTTAGCACCTGGTCCTTCCGAGATTTTGTACATTTCTTTTCTAGTATAATTTGCTCCAGCATCACTTGAAAACACAATGTTTTTGTCTCTTTGCTGCTTGCTTTGCATCTCTGGGCCACACTATTTGGTAAATTAGTTTCCTTCTGTCATAAATTAGTTTTCTTCTGTCATTGTGGTTTATTGTGAGAGAACCAATCCATGATAAATCCTCTTGCACTGCAGCATTATCTTCAGCCGGAATAGTCCATTGTCCATGTTCCACTGAAGGAAGAAGTAAAAAAATATGTTAGCCCTGTCTCTTCCACTGACAATTATCTAAATATCAATTTAAAACAGATTCTTTGTCTCTACTATAAAACATTATTGTAGAGAACATTTCTATTACATTGAAAGCTGGTGCTATTTTTTTTTTCCCCAAGTGATGGAATAGAACAGAGGAATGATCTTTATACCTTAGATGGAGGGTAGGAACATAGAAGTTCTGGCTAGAGTAAACAAAGATCCTTAAACATGCTATGCATAGGACATCCCCCCCTATTCCTTGTGAGAGGGTAATAGATCCACTCCAAAAATGGCATTTTAATGTTCCTTCTCTCTCACTGCAGTATTAGTGATGAAAGTATAAAAGTGTTAGCCTCTAATGAAAACACATTTCCTATCTGCGAGTTTCAAACATTCTTATCCGGACCTGCAGTGAATATGACTTAGAAATCACATGAAAGAACAATTTTAGATTGATTCCAAGGCAATATGCAGAAAATTTTGTGATATGAAGCTAAACAATCCTGAAAAAATTACAACTCACCTCCACACCCCCCAATAGAATAGCAAAAATAAATCTGCAAACTTCAAGTATGTTGCATTTATATTTAGCTTTTCAAAACTGATCCAACCATGCTTTTCCAGGCATACTGACAAACAATTAAATCTGAAGATATTTTCTTCCTAAATGTTGAACAATTCATGGTGCGTAAAGCCTTTGACATGTATTCAGCATTTTTGCTCATTATTTTTTCATTGCATGTTCTTTTTCTATTATAATTTTAGTTAAAATTGCCCAGTTTATCAGCAGGCTATCCCATATGAAACTGAACAAGAAAGGATTTCCTTTCTTGTAGAAAAGAAAATAGTGTAGACTGTAGTCTGTATTCTCCATTTGCTTTGATTAGACACCAGAGATCTTAATGTACATTTTCAAAGCCAGGAAGATGAGTTTTCAAAGCATATGTGCCCTAAATGGCATTAAAGAAAGTGACAGCCCCAGTGGTCAGTGAGGATACAGAAGAAATAGAACGTTTTTCAACAAGAAGCAGAAAAAAAAAAGGACTTTTTGGTATGAGCCTGAGTGAGAAAAATTGTGTGCTTGTAAGAGAAGGGACAATTAAAGCAGAGTTTGTTCTTTTCTAGCAAACTTCTCTTTAAATTTGTGATCTAGATAAAGAAATATGCCTTCTAAGAAGTAATTAATATCTTTTATTAACATCATGTCTCAGAATGAATTTCGTTTGAAATTCTCTGCCAGAAGATAAATTAGCATGATTGATCTGGGAAATGTGAAAGCCGTAATTCATATGCTTTATTCAGGTAATTATTTAAATTATAGAAAAGCAAAAGACGAGGGACTTACATTTTAATATATCACAGTATGATCATGTGTCAGAAAAGTATGTAAAACTTG